>CAJVPP010000030.1:0-59807 GCA_910592005.1 Funneliformis mosseae | reverse complement strand
TTATTTATTTATTTATTTATATTATAATCATATACTAAATTCTTTCACTTTAGTTTGCATTAGTGAGTTGAATATATCATATCATAATTTTGATTTATTTATCAGGCTACACTTTGCCAGAATTTCATCTTATTGCTTCTGTTTTTAACATAATACTCTTTGTTTCTCCTTCTTCTTTTTTCAACTAATAAATCGATTTTATTGTTTTCTTAAATTATTCTTGTGGTCATTTTATATTTAATTTAAAATGATTTAAAAGAGTAAAATTAAGTGGATTTAAGATTCAAAAGATAAAAAATTATATGATAGTAAAAATACTTTCCTTTATAAATAAATTTATCTATTTGATTTGATATCTTGTGAAATTTTTTACTCATAATTGAAATAATACAATCTTAATTGAAATTTTAATTTGTATTAAAAACAAAAAAGTCAAAATAATAATTTAAGCATTATATTATAATTATGTATTATATAGTTAGCTCTCTTTATAATAAAGTAGACGTCCAGACCAATTGGACCTTCATTATAAAAAATTTAATAATATAATAATGAATAATTCAGTATATTATATTAAATTTATTTGTTATAGTATTACCAATTTTTTTACATTATATCATATTAAATAATTATTATACTAAAAATTTAGAAATTATATTTATTATAATACAGTATTAAGCATTTATATTTTAAAAAAAATCACATATGATATATTATTAAATGTATTATAAAAAAAAAAACTATATCTAAATATATCCTAATTAATATTTTTGCTTAATTACTATTAACAAAATTATCAAGATTTATTTGTCTTGCAAAAATAAACCATTGTTTCAAGGGTTCCTTTAATTTTTTAATGAGTTTCAATTCTTCTTTTTTCATATCAAAATAATCCTCTTACTGTTTTAGATACAAAATTATTTTTTCATAATATTCAGTAACTTTATTATGAGTTACGAAGAGTTAAAAATCTAAAGGTTTTTCTATTTCTATTTTTTGATTAGTAGGAAGAATCGCTTTTAAAATTTCTTCATTAGATAAAATTTCTGTTGTAATTTTATCATTATCATATTGAATAAATTCATCAGCTTCAAAAGGATCTTCAATATCAACATTATTAATTAATTCTTAATTTTATCCAATTTTTGTAAATGTGTGTAATAGACTTATTTATTGACATTCATATCAATTTTGCTATTCACCATTATCATTAGGTAAAATGTCAACCTTCAACTAACAATTATTAATCATATCTTATGTAACATTATTCTATACATGCGAAATATACTTGATGCATTTTTTAATATCAATATTAATGAGCTTAATATTTTATTCATTATATTATATTTATTAAAAGCTTTAATTCGATTATGTAAAAACAACTTTTGATATTGTGTCTAAAAAAATAAAATTATATAAATAAACGTAAACTTTTAATTTTATAAATTAAATATAATTATGCTTATTTTAAAACTATTTATAATCTCTTAATCACAAAGTTGCAAGTGCATAGTGATATTTAGAGGAAAAAATTTGATAGTGATGTTTGTAAGATGTATAGTTTCATATAAGGCATATGTTGGTATATTATCAATTAAAAGAAGAATATTTCAACCTTATCTTCTTATTTGAGAATCAAGTTTCTTGAGATATTCATTCTATATGGATACTTGCATCTAACTTTTAGAGTTCTAATAATAATCAACTGTAAGGAATATTTATCAATATTTTTAAGAGCCTGTAGATTTTCATATTTGTGAATAATAAAGGCTGCAATTTTTTACATTCAGTTATATTACTTGTAAGCAATATTATTACATAATCTTTTGGCTATTTTCTACCTAAAATTGGATCATTAGTTATCATATAATTCAGTTACATCTTTCAAAATAGACCTGTTCCATCACAATCAAAAATATTTTTAGGGTCATAATTTTTTAGAACTTGACGTAATCTTTTACACATATTTTCAAGATCTTGAATTGTGTACTTGCCACTTCTCTATAAATATTATATTGCTTTAAATTGTGACGTTTCTTAAAATTATCTACCAATCTATGTGATCCTTTAAACTTATCTTCATTACACAGATAAGCAAACTCTAATGCTTATTTGAAAGAATACTATTACTAATAATAAGACTAACTTGAATAGCACTTTCTACCCAAAGAGTCAATGCTTCTTAATAATTGAAAAAGATATTTTTTTTCATATTGTAAATTAGCTTGATATGAGCCAAGATCTATAGTAAGTCAGTAATCTTTTACTTTTAAGTATCAAAAATCATTCCTTCACTAATATTATATTCCTTAACTAATTCTTTTTGTTTTAATAAGGAGTTACTATTTTTTTTAGACAAATTTCTTTTTTTTGTGCAGTAATAAGAGATTTTTATTTTTTAGGAACTTCATTTTGTTTTTTGAAGGATATAATTTAATTGTCTTTTAGGGTTTACTTTTGACATTTATATAATAAAATACAATAAAATAAAGAAAACAAAGAAAAAAAATTATAAACTAAATGTGAATGTTTATCTATTATTATTAAAAATTATATTGTAATTTTATTAAAAAATCTATTATAACATGAGAGGTTACTATATACGAAAAGAAATTTTATGTAAAGTGGATAATACATTATTATTTATAATAATAATTAATATTATAACAATCTTTGTTGTATTCAAAAAAAAATTTGATATAGAAGAATTTTGTTATAAAAGAGGTATTTTATATATGCATGCTTATAAATTATTTTTCTTATTATAGTATACTATATTTAGTTAGTAAAATTCAGTATAGCAAATTTTTTTATATAATAAAATCTGTATCAGGTTAAAGGTTTATTATATTGTAAAATTCGTAATATCAAAATTCGTTATAAAAAAAACTGACTGTATTATTTATAAAAATTAAATCAATCTAAATATAATAAGCAAAACTCATAATTAAAATAATACAATAATAAATCTTTGTAATCAAAATTTTGATTTGTATATTAAAAATAAAAAGTCAAAATAATAATTTAAGCATCATATTATAATTATGCATTATATTATTTATAAAAATTAGATCAATCCAAAAATAACTTAATAAATATAATATATCAGACAATTAGAATAGATCTATAATAACAAATCATCATTTTGATAATAAATAAAAATCATTATAAAATTTTTCAATATAATTTAGTAAAAAATCAATAAGCAATTTCAATACAAGTTCAACAAAAATTGGTTAAAAATTAATAAAACAATGTGATTTCTCAACATAATTTCAATATAATTTCAACAAAATTTTAACACAATTACATAGGATATTGTTTGATCAATATATCAAAATTTCTTATAACTATAATATTGTTTTATTTCATAAAAAATAAAAAATGTAGTTATTACGTAACCTTTCAAATTATTATTTTATTATAGTAATAAAATTATTGAAATTAGTTTATTTTGAAGAGACAAATTATTATTTAAAGCTTCTTTTTTAAGCTTTTTAATAGATCTTAACTTTTTTTTTTCATATTAAAAGTTTTTTCTTGTTGTTTCAAATATAAAATTACTTTATCATAAGCCTCAATAACTTTTTTAGAAAGAATTATTAGTGATAAAGAATCTTTCTCTCTTTTGTTTTCTTGATTAGATAAAATTGCTTTTAAAATTTCTTCATTAGATATCATTTTGTTCGTAATTTTAGACTTATCATACTTAACAAATTCTTTAGTGGAAAAAGGATTATCAAAATCTAGTTTATCAATTAATACTTGAACTTCTTTTATTTTCTTTAACCATTTAAGTTTAAGTAATATATCATTATTGATTTCATTCTTATTTTCATAATTATTATTAGGTAAAATATTTACTTTTATCCAATAATTTTCAATTGTTCTATTTGTAACATTATCTCATGTTTGTAAAATGTATTTATATACTTTTTAATATCAATTTTAGAAGGTTCAATACCATATTCATTAAATTTATTAAAAACTTTAACCTGAGTTTATAAATATAGCTTTTGATATTATGCTTAAAATAAGTTAAATTAGAATTAAGTATAAATAAAGTATAAAATATAATAATGTCAATTATATTTTAACTAATAAATTATTAAATCAATTACATTTCTCACCTTAAACTATTTATAATACCTTAATCACAAGGTTAGAGGTATATAGCAGGTTTGGAAAGGGGATTAAAAAGTAATATTAGTTAGGCAGATAGTTTTATAAAGAGTATGTATTAGAGTATTGTTTACAAGAAAGATAATTTTCTGATTTTGTCTTTTCATTTTTGTATCAAGTTTTTTATATAATCATTTTAGATTGAAACCTGTATTTAACTTTTTAAGTTCTAATAATATTCGATTAGAAACATTCTTTTATTAATATTCTTAATAACTCTAGAATTTTCATACTTGTGTATGAACAAAGGTGTCAGCTTTTCACTTTCTGTTACGTTACATATGAGTAAGATTATTATATGATCCTTTGATTATTTTATTTTTGAAGTTTGTTCATTAGATATTATTAAACATAGTTTCATATTTTAAAACAGTCCTGTTTTATCACAATTGAATATATCTTTGAGACTATAATCTTTTAATATTTGTCAGAGATTCTCTCTCATTGTTTTGAGATTTTTAAACAGCTTTTTCATGTATATAGTATTGTTTAAGGTTGTGTTATTTTTTAAAGTTGTCCACCTAATAACTTGACCTTTTAAACTTATCTTCTTTTAATAAAAAAGCAAAAATCAAAGCTTTTATTAAAAGAATATTATCAGTAATAATAAAGTTAGTTTTGAGTGCGTTATCTATTCAAATTGCTAACACTTTTTTAATGAAAAGGAATGGAGTTTTCTTATCATATTTCAAATTGGCTTAGTATAAATTGGTATTCATAGAAAGTCATCAGTCTTTCTCCTTTAAAATGTTATTTACTATACCTTTACTAATGTTATATTTATTAGCCAAGTCTTTTTGTTTTAAAAAAGGTGATAATATTTTTTTCAAATAAAGTTTTTTTTGCAACTATAAGAGATTTTATTTATTTAAAGGTTTATCTTATTTATTAGTAGATTTATTAAGTTGTTTCTTTAAGTTTACTTTTAATATTATCCAAAAAAAAAAAATAAAATATATAAAAAAAATCATGAAATACATGATACAATATATAATACAAAATATTTATTCATTCTTCATTTTATTTAAAAACTAGGTATAGAGAATTACAAAATTTTATATACATAAATATAGTTAAGCAAAACTTTATTGTAGCAAAAAAAATTTATTATAGAGATAATTTGTTATAAAAAGGGTCATTTTATATATAAATTTTTTAACTTTAATTTATTAAATATAATATGAATTTTTAATTATCAAATTCAATATAATAAGATTTTTTTTATACTTAAAAATCTGTTTAACACTGAAAATTCTTTGTATTATAAATTTGTTATATTAAAATTTGTTGTAAAAAGAGTTGACTATATAGAGAAATCCTTTTTTAGTAATGGTGATAGAGGTGATGGTAGTATTATTAGCATTTTGAGAAGTTAATTCTAGAAAAATAGAAGATATATTATAAAAGTAAGTATCAAAAGGAAACATTTTATTAGTAATATTTTTTGCTTTAACTAATAATGCAAGATATTTAATAAACTGCTAAATTTTTTAGTTACTTAATCTATAAGAGTATTTTATGATTTATGATTTATAATTTTGAATTTTATTTTTTAATGATATAACACTGTTAGTTTCTTTATTAATTTATAAATTATAAATATAAATTCAAGAAATAAATTTATTTTAAGTATTAGCTATTCCTTATAGATATATTACAAATCTATTTAAATTAACCTATCATCATCTTTTCTTTTAATAGACTCATTAATTATACAATTAATGACTACTGTTATCACTAAAAAAGAAAAAAAAAGATTAGTGCTTATTTAAAAATCTGAAAATTTGTTATCATGTTGATTTTTCAGGTAAAACTAAAATTTTCAAATATAGGATTCATCAGGAATAAGTTGATAATTTATAAACTTGTTTGCATTATATAAGCATTTGTCTTTTTTTGTTATACTTTCAGATTATTCTTTTTTATCAATAAAATTGCATTTTAGTTTTCAAATATTGTCATATATCATCTTAAGAAAATAAACATCTTTTTATTATAATTGAAATGACCAGAGATTTGATTTTAATAAATTGGTATATCATGAAAACTATTAAGAAAAGAATGTGAGATCTGATAATATTGTAAAATTTATCATTATTGTAAGAAGGAGTGGCAAAGATATCATCAAAAAAGTTTAAAAAATTAAGAAGAAATAAAAGAGTATGAAAACTATCATTTTTTAGGATAAGTTTATCAGCAAAGTCTTTGTTATGTATTGCAAGTCAAAAAATGTAAAGATATTTCATTTTCAACATAATATCTAATATAATATTATTCAACATAAAGGTTAGGATAAAGTTATTTCATATGTATGAGAGTTAGAAGTTTATTAATAAAATTTTTGATAATGAAAGTCTTAAAATAAGCAAAAGTAAAAGAAGTTAATAGAGCTAATGTATTCAATGAAAATAAAGACCAAATAGTAATCTAATTAAAGATAATTATTGCAATTAAAAAAATAGTGCAATTAAGTTGTAAATTGTGATGCAATTAAATTTTCTTATAGCATAATTAAGTTGCAACTCAATTAAAATTTGAAAATAATTATAGAGATTATTTTTAGATCTAATCAATTGATGGATTTTTAGTCATATCTTTGAGATCTGAATTTCTATTAAAATTCAAGAAACAATCAAAAGTTTAGATAAAAAAAAAATTCTTTGAAGAAGTTATAAATTAAACCTTTTATAGAAATATTTTAGTAGTTAAAAAAAGATTCTTGAGTTACAATTAACTAAGAAAGGAGTTAAAAATGAAGCATAACATTTTTGCTTAACAAAAGAGTCAGCGACATTATTGAAAACATCATCTGTATATAATTTAATTTTAGTAAAATTGATAATGAAATCATTTTAAGTCTAAAATAGTTTTAACTAATAAAATTTTACATCTTTATCAAGATTTTTTATAGATTACAAAAGCTAATTAGAATTAACTCAATTATTAAACAAATGGATAATAAAATACTTTATATATAATTTTTTATTATATTTTATACTAATTATATTATAATAATTTATTTTAAAAGTTTTTATATTAAAATTTTTAAATTTAATGATTTTATTCTTTAATTTATTTAAAATACTTTTATATTATATTTTCTTTAACTATTAAAATTTTATTAATATTTATATCAATTTTATTTACAAATATTTTATTATATATAAAGTTTTAAAATATAATTTTAATATATAATTATTTAAAGAAATTTAAATATATAATTTCTGTAACATTTTATCCTTTTTATTAAGATCTATTATCTCTTTAAATAAATATATAATTTTAATATACTATTATAAATATAATAAGTATTAATAATATTTTATTTAATTTAAATATGTTTTCTTTTGTTATATTTTCTTTAAACATAAATATGATATTTAATTTGAATATATTGCAGAATTAATTAAGACAACTTTAGATGCTTGATTACTGTATTTTTAAATTTGTTACTTTTGAAATTGCTATAAAAATCTGAATTTAATCTATTTTTCAAAAAATTTTTTTTTTTAAGTTTACCAACTTAAAAAAAAAGAAAATATTATAAAAATAGATCTTTAAAATCAAAATATATTTTTTTTTTCTATTTTAACCAAGCATCCCAAGCTTTTTAATTATTATAAGCAGATAAATACATTATCATGACAACTGGTATGAAATATAACAACAACAAGTCCACTATCTATGTTGGTATGAAATTGACTTATGGGATCATCTCTCCCTCTCTCTCTCTCTCTTCGTTATCCAATATTTAATTCAAAATCATTGCGTTAACCTATAAATAGGTGGACTAGACGATCAAGTTAATGAACAAATATTACATGCAGCATTTATTCCCTTCGGTGACATAGTAGAAATTCAAATTCCACCGGATCCGGCATCTCGTAAGGGAACCAAGATTACGCGCATCCTTCTAAATTTGATAGCTAATCGATTTTTTTTTTGCCTAGATAATCAACACCGTGGATTTGGTTTTGTAGAATTTGAAGAAGCAAGTGATGCACAAGCTGCAATAGATAATATGAATTTATCAGAACTTTATGGTAAAGTAGTAAAGGTTAATTTGGCGAGACCGATTCGAATTAAAGATGGAAGTATGAGAGCAGGTAATGCTATATTTAACGAAATTATCTGGAAGATACTTTATTTGAAATCAAAAAATTAACATTAAATTATTTGAATAGTATGGTCCGAGGATGCGTGGTTACAAAAGTACGCCCTTAAATCAGCTGATCCGAACGTACCTTATGAATCAGATGAAGAGCAAGATGAACAAGATGAACAAGGAGAACAAGGAGAACAAGAACACGTAGAAGCACAAGAAACGCTAGAAACACAAACGAAATCAAGTACAACTCAAATGGATACTTCTGAGGATATATAGATTTTTGATGATATTATTTATTAATATAAGCGCGAGGAAAGGATTTTTTTTTTTAGAAGTACAGTATATAATAGTAACAATAATAAAAAACAAATAATTATGATTAATGGGATTAGAAATCAATTCTTTTTTTTTTTACAATACAGGTGATATTTAAACTTTTGTCGTCTTTGGCATTGATGGAACATTTTCTTGACTTTTTTCAAATGCTTTATAATCCCGAATAGCTTTTCGTTTCCTCTCCTCATCCACACATAAAATATCCTTTGGACTAAAATTAAGTTGATCAATTTCTCTACTGAAATGAGGAGGACATAAAGAAACTTTATTATGAAGTGTAATACCACGATCAATTAATTCATGAAAACTAGTTAGATTACCCCAAAGATCAGTTACGGGTAATTGATTAAAATCGGCTAGGTGATTATCGGGTAATTCCTTATAAATAGTATTTTCCATCATCAATGGAACACCAAATATAGTGGAATAAGCGGGTTTATTTTTTCGAAATTGAATATGTGTACCGATTTCGGCGTGATTAGTAGAAAAACTGGTAAAGTTTTTGAAGTTTGGATACAACATAACGTAACCTCTTAAATAAACCAATTCAATAAAATATTTCTTCCAAGATTTCTTCCATTTATAAGAACGACTTTCCGGTACTATGATTGATTGTAAATGATATTTCGTTTCATCATCTAATCTTTCGGCAAGATAATCATGAAATTCTCTCCAAACCTCAGGGAAATATATGGCGCCCCAACTACAAGGTATTTGAGATAAATAAGGAGATCTGATGGGGAAATTCGTCCCATTAAATTTGGATTCAGGATCATAAGGTTTACGACCAAGCATATTCAATTCCATTTGTCTTTGTCCATATAAACTGATACCATATAATCTTTGACTGTGATTTTTATCGGGTCCGTAACGATATTTTAATAAATTATACTTGATCCAAAGATAAAAGAATGGAGACACTTCGATATCATCCTCTAATAGAACGGCATAATCATGATAATTATAAGGATAATAGGATTCTACCACGGCAGGTAATAATCCACCTTGAACCACCCTATGACGAACGGTTTTTTTACCATGGTTCCATGAGAAAGTTGAGCAATACTCCAAGGTGACAGGATCAGCTCCTCTATCAATGTTTACCGTTAAAGGAATATTCTCATCACCAAAATAATAGGATGAGTTTAAAGAATTAACTAATCTTGATAATGAATCCGGTCGATTTTGTGTTATTATTTGTAATTGAATTATTGGTTCATTCCATTTCTTTAACGCTTCAAACGGTAAATCTATCATCAATCCTATTATGTGTGCGATTTCTTCTAATGGTAAATTAATTATTGATATATCGCCATTAAATCCTTCGATCGCTGATGAAATCCCTTTCATTAGGAGATTTTTCGTGGTTACTTTTGCATAAATCAATAATTCCGGTTTTAGGTATTCCGTCATACGTAAAACATTTTGATAGATTTGACTTTTAACATTAAAATCATTTTGTATCTCAAGATCAAGATCATACACTTCAATACGTCCGCATGATGATCCTTTTTTTTTGATGATGCGTTTTAATCTTGATCCACTTAATCCAAAATTCTCTCCCGTCGTAATGATTTTAACCAAGTTATTATCCACTAATGATAATTGACAATAAAGTGGCCTAAAATATCTTTCTTGATCAGATCCTTCAAGGAGAAATAATATGCTATTCTCCTTCCTTCGAAAAGGTTCTTTTGTAATTAAAGGATACCCACGTTCAATATAACGTAACCAAGCATCATCATTTACAAATTCTCTTCTTATTTTCTTGCAATGAATTGACTTTGAACGGGTATCACCCCACGAATGTTGATCAAGTGTAGGAATTAAAATCGAAGGTATGTTAACATGATATCGAAGGGAGAAACTAATCAAAAATTCTAATGGAAGGTCAAGAATGTCCCTTCTAGCTTCCTTGAACATTATTGGTAACCATTTTCTTTTTAGAAACCAAATATTTGTTAACATATCGACGTCTTTTGATATACGTGCGACGTTATTCTCGGAAGATACAAGATGATCCTCATAACAAGTTAGCGAAAGGTCTTGAACCCGGTTGGGAACACCATTAAAATTGATCCCCATCGTACCTAATATAGAATTATTATACTCCTCGGTATGAGATATGTGCAACATATTTTGTAAGTATTGCTCTCCTAATATCGCACCAGAATTTAATAATAAAACGTATTTCGTTTGAGCTTTTTGTTGAATGATTTGTAAATATGTAAAGGGTTTTATATCATTGTTGTTATTTATAACGTGGATTTCTAAGTTTTTTGCCGATTTTTTTACCTGTAATATTCTATTTACATTTTCGGATGTAGTAATTATTAAAATTGATTCGGGTTTAATTGATTGAGATGCTATCGCATTCAATTGTTTTCCGATATGATTATCTTTATTATCATGAATGATTACTATTGTTACTGGTACATCGTGATATGAAGTCGAATTCCAGGTTGAATTTAAATGTAATAACTCTATATATGTATGACCTTTCAAGACACCCGTGTCTTTAAAATTTATATCTTCAAAAGAAGTATGCAAAGTATCGTTTGAAATTTGGAGTATGGTTTGTTGTTTCAAGTAATATGTGGCAAATAAGAGAAATGAAAGTGAGATGAGGGTTATGTAACGAAAAAATCTTGAAAAGGAACTTGAACGTAATGAAAAGCACGTTATCTTGGCACGCTTGTGATAAGAAGAACGAGCTGGTAAAAGTTCTTTTTGATACATTGTATCTTTCCAAGAGTATTGTTTCTATCCCGAAGGAATGGAAAAAAAAAGAATGTAAAGAAAAAAAAAAATATATATATATATATATGATGAAAAATGATGAAAAATCGAGAAGCACTAATTAAATTTTTTTTAAATACTTTTTAAATCGGTTTAATTCTAACTATATTTGGTTTATGATATAAATAGTGTAAAATATTTGCATCATCCCGTCGGCTATTAATTGAATTTCTATTCTTCTATTTACCATATTTTTATTTATTTGTTTCCAATGGAAAAAGATTATCATTTGTAATCTAAACAAATAACTCAATTATATTTATAATATCCATAATTGGTAATAACCGCCCTTTCCCCAGACCAATTATACCAATTAAATATCAACAACAATATTAAATTTATTTATATTTTATTTCGATCAAAGGTAATTCATTGCATGACGACGTAAATTCAATTATTTATTATTTTTTAGTTGAATACTTTCGAGGGCTTATTTCTTTTAACGTCTTCAACATTAATTCACGAGTCGAATTCGTTAACTCATCGATTTGTTCTTTATTCTCCACATCAATGTGCGATACCTCAATGGGCGGTAAAACTACGAAATAAAAGATTTGTTAACAACGAGGAGGATTAATGAGGGTATTATTTTAAATCAATATGTACCTTTGATGTTAATTTCACCACCAGGGAATATTTTACGTTTAGAATCATAATTATCGCTATAATTGGCAACTACAATAGGAACAACTGGTATCTTTGCTTGTACGGCCATATGAAAAGCACCTTTTTTAAATGGTAACAAATCCGCTTCTTGTAACCTTGCTCTTGTACCTTCTGGAAATATGAAAACGCTTATCTTTTGTTCCCTTATATCATCAGCGGCTTTGGTTAACGCTTGTACTGCACTGCCATGATTTTTACGATCAAGAAATACCGCTTGTCCAAGTGACACTAATTAAAAAATTTAAATGGTTAAATTAAAAATAAATACATCTGCGGTGTAATCTCGTGATCTATGGTAGTATGAACTTACAAAACATTCCGAGAAGAGGAACGAATCTCAAAGAAGCTTTGCCTACAACCACACAATGTTTGGGAAATATTCTTGCCAATACCAACACATCAATAGCAGCTTGATGATTACATATATATACAGCCGGTTGTACATTCAAATTTTCTTCACCATGTACTTTAAAAGAAATTCCAACGGCAGGGATAGCAAAAAATCCATAAGATCTTGCTGTAACATAATTTATTAATCCTCGTTTACCAATCAAACTAAATAGAACTGCTATGAAACTACCATACGCTGAAAATATGAATAAAAATATCAAACTTATAATCCCACGCACTCCAAACTGTATTTTCTTATTAATTCGACTTCCCGTATATATTGCTCCTATAATCATTGTTATATAAAGTGGTTGAATTGGCATTACTTCAAACATCGTCTTCATTTGTTCAAATGTAATCATAATAAAATTATAAGTGGGTAAATTTACAAAAAAAGGAGGACACTGAATAATGCTGATAAGGTTTAATAGAGAGTTGTTTTGATT
This sequence comes from Funneliformis mosseae, assembly GCA_910592005.1. NCBI lineage: Eukaryota > Fungi > Glomeromycota > Glomeromycetes > Glomerales > Glomeraceae > Funneliformis > Funneliformis mosseae. The sequence goes on along the minus strand of CAJVPP010000030.1, from coordinate 46,880 downwards.
TGGAAAAAGAAAAAAGAATTTAAACTACTTTTATATAAATCACTTCAGAATTTAATTATCCATTTTTGGTTTAGAATGCCTCATGATTGATTTATTTTTTTTTAGCCCCCAAAAGAATGCGTAATGATTTACTTTTTTTCCATGTGTCATAAAATAGGATGTATATAATTCTGCATTTGGCAAATGATCTTAATCTACGTTTTTTCTTTAATGTACGACAAACTTACATCACTTTATTTAAAATAGTTTCGCCCGAAACTTTATCTGTTGCATGACACTTTTTTTTTTAAGACCCCCATTATTTATGTCTTGATTTGACTGATTTAATTAATTTAAATTTCAAATTAATATTATTATATCCAGTAATATAAATTTTAATGTCGATCATCAAAAAATTGAATGGGGCGTTAAAAATATCGGTCGAAGACCGATATTTTAACGCCTGCCATTTTTATTAGAGAGCTTTTACTTTTATCTATAATATATTAAACGTCAAGTCAAAATTTTAATATCAAAAATATAAATGTAATTAATTAAGTTTAATCTTACAATTTCTATCAAATAAATCTATTAATCATATACACTAACTACCTTATTATAAATTACCGGATTTTATAAAAAAAACTTAGCAAAATAACATTTTTTTATACTATATAAAAAGCTTACATATATAAAAATTTATTATATTTTAATATTATAAATTTATAAACTTTAAATATAATTATTAATTTTAATATTTATTATTAGTATTTTTTAATCAATTCTGATAATTTATAGTATAATCTATTATTTTAAATAAAATATTTTATTTATTTTAATAATAAAATTATTATATTACTATTATTATTATTAATGTTACTTTAATTATTTATGTAATTAAAATTATAATATCAAATATTAGGATATTTTTTAAATTTATATGAAAACAATATAAGGTTTGATGTATATAAATAAATTATATATATTATAAAAATAATTTTAATTTTACAGATTAAACTCAAGTTTAGAAATATTCAATAACATTTATTCTTAATATTTTAATTTTTAATATTTTTTTATTTTTTTTTACATATTATATATTTTTAGTTTATTTATATTTTATTTATTAAATTAATTAATTATAATATAACAATTAGTTAACTGTAATAAAGAAATTTTATATAAATAAATAAGCTTTGTATATATATTGTAAATTAACTCATTAATCAAAATAATTCAAATTATCTAAAACTCAGATGACTGATTTAGATTAATTTTATGACAGATTTAGCATATTTTTTAATTAATAAATTCTTTTTGTATTTTAGATAATTTTTTTTAACATTTTGGTAAACATGTAAAAAAAAAGAAAATTTGAAAATAATTGTAAAGGATAAAATTTAAATTGAAATTATTTTTTAAAAATGAAAAAAATTAAGCTTATTTATATAAATATTCCTATATATACTGAAAATAAACTCAATAGTATATTAAATTAATATTAATAAATCATCTTTTTAATTTGGCAAGTTCTCTAAATAATTGATATTATTTTAGTAAAAATATCAAATTATAAGAAAATTTTAGTTTAATTTAAAAGTTAGTTTGTTAAAACAATAAAACATCATTTTAAATAAATGATAAAAAAATTGTTTATAATATATTAATCTAAATTAATGATAAAGAAATCATTTAATTAGAATAACTATAATATTATTTCTTAGAAATGATAAAAGAATCATTTCAAAAGAAGGATAAATATATCATTCCTTAGAAATGATAAAAAATATTATTCTTTTGAAATAATAAAAGAATCATTTCAAAAAAATATTATTATTATTCTTTATAAAAGAATCATTCTTTTAAAATAATAAATACATTATTTCTTAGGAATAATAAAAAATATTTTTTTTTAAAACAATAATAATATTATTTTTTAGAAATAATAAAAAGTTTCTTTCCTATAGAATGATAAAAAACATTTTTCTTTTAAAATGGTAATATAAATATATTATTCCTTAAAAATGATAAAAATATTATTTCTTTGAAAGATAATAATAATGTTTTTTAGAAATTATAAAAGAATTGTTCATTAAAATTATTCTAATTGAATGATTTTATATTATTGTTTAATTAAATTGATATAATATTTCAATTGAATAATTTTTTGTATTATTATTCAATTAGAACAATATAATTATTTCAATTGAATGATTTTTAAGTTTCATTTAATTAAGATGATATAATCATTTTAATTAAACAATTTTTATTTTATTATTTGATTAGAACTAAAGATGGGTCACCGCAATTAAAAAAAATGGCACAATTGAGTTGCAACTTGTGGCGCAATTAAATTTTCTTATGGTGCAATTAAGTTGCAACTTAATTGAAATTTGAAAACAATTATGGGGACCATCTTTAATTAGAACGATATAATTATTTCTTTAAAATGATACAAATATTGTTCAATTAAAATGATTTAAAATTATTATTTTTAAACGTATAATTCAGACTGATTAAATCTTTTAAAGAATTAATTTGGCTATTAATCCTATAAAATATTAGTAACTGATATATTTCCTTCTGAATTTTATTTTATTTTAATATATTTTAGCTAATTTTCAATGTATGTTATATTAGATATAAATTAGATGTCAATTAGTTATAAATAAGATTGGTGAATTTAGTTAATTCTTAATGTATACCAATCAATTATAAGTATGCTAATTAGTTATAAATAAGATAAGTCAAATTTTGGTTGATTTTTGGCTGATTTTTAATAATTTGCTAATTTTAGGCTGATTTTTTGCATGTCTGATCTTTTTGATTTTAACTAGTAATTCTTTATAAGTCATTTGCAAGTTTTAATATTATAATAAAGCAATTAATTAAAATTTATAACTTCTAATTCTTCATGTTTTTATATAGTCTGATGTAATTTTTATATAATAATTAAATTCATTATCTAATTTTCTAACTAATTTTTGTAATTTTATCTTTCAAGTCTTTATATTTAACAGATTTGTTAAATTTAACATATAAATTAACAAAATTAAGAATTAGACAGATGCTAACATCTTAATTACAGTAATAGTAATTTCAAGTAGAAATTTAAGAATATTCTTAATTCAAGTTAGAGAATTCTATAGTGTAATAATATATAAATTATGATATGATTATAGATTTCTAGTTTAAAGTATCTCTTATAGTATAGTATTCTTTAAAATTCTTGAATTTGTATTATACCTAAATACAATAATTTACTATCTATAATATAATTACATTTTCTAAATCTAACTCTCTATCATTATCCTTATTTTTATTATTTACTTTGCTTTATAATAATGATTATAAAATTATTTGATTTATTTAAAAATAATTGAGATTCAAATTAACATAATCGATTAATAGTAAATAATCTTAATTTATATTATATTAATAATTTATATTAAATAATATTTATATATTTATATATTTTAAAATTTTTAGTTATTTAAGTTCTTGATCTAAGTAAATTGCAGAAGATATTATATATAATTATCAATTTCAAATAAATATTTACTTCCAATTGCATAAACTATAATATCTAATATTAAATTTTCTAAATATAATAAATACAAGAAAGAAACATTTGAAGAAAACAAAAACTTTCAAGAAGATCATATTTCTTTTAATAATCAAATTATTAAAGAATTGAGTTATAAATTTCAGTTGGATGATCATAATGTTTAAACCCTATACTAGGGGTTTAGTTTCCAGATTGTTTGATGGTATGGTAAGCTTGGTTGTAATTTGCATCTGAACGAATACCTTGTTTGACCCCTTTATTCAGTAAGACAGCTGAATATCTAACAATGCTTACTTTGTGATGTGATCCTAAGTGGGTACGATATCTGTTAAGCTGGTGATTATTGCATCAAACGAGATTAAAATAAACTTATAGAAATGTTAAAACTACCAACACCTTGCAAATATTGTGATCATTATAGAACGATTAGAATTGCAAATTAAGGAATTGAAAATTGATAATGTCACAAAATAATGGTAGTAAAAATGATTATGTAAAATTTAATTGTTCTTAAACATAATTATTTTCATCGTCATATTTATTTCTATTGTAAATTGTAAACTCATAACAGAATCTACACAGTTTTCTAAAATTTTAATAAACATATGACAAGGGTACTTTATTGGCATCAACGAGAAGTTAATTTACCAATTCCATCTGTTCACTAAGTTGATTTAAGTTTATGCTGAACCACATTCAGAATACCAAATATATATATAACTATTTTTTAGAATTCTAAAAAAAGGTTTATTTTGACTATATAAAATATTAGAGATGAGAATGAAAGAGAAAAAAATGAAATAGTAGTATAATTTAAAAATGCATTAGAAGTAAATAATGATAAATTATATAAAGCCTTGAATTTTCGGTTATCAACTTTTCTAACGTTAACACACTAACGTTCAATTAATTCAATTGATTAAGTAGAGGTGATCCAGTCTATCCGAACAACCAAACGAATCATCCGGATTGACCGGATATCTTTGATATACGGAATGTCCGTCCTTTAATTTAGAACACCACCAGACTTGAACCTTTTTTTATTCCCTAAACGTTTCTTTCTTTAAAGTTGTGTGCTGATGCTTCAACGAGAAGTGGTTTTGATGGATAAACACATGAAGTCTATGTCTCGCTGTTCTGAAAATTCTTTACCTTTCGGACGTCGAACCTTAACCTTGGAATCTTGGATTAGAACTAAGTTCTAATAGAGGAATTCGTTAGTCATTTTGTTTTTTATTTAAAAATACTAATACTAACACTTACCCTTTGTATTGTATATATTTTCAATATCATATACAGTAATTGACTTGCGCAAGTAAAATTGCGTGATAAATCACGCGAATTATGTAATGCTGGAAACGGATTACTATGGACACGAGAAAATGAAAAATCTTAATATGAAAACACGTATATGAATGCGCGTCAAAATTTTAATTAACAATATAATACATACTCGATATCCTATCTTTTGTTAGCGAAATGATATAAGAATCAAAGCCTATCAATAAATTTAAAAAAAAAAAAAAATGAAAAAAAAATAGTTAAAAACCTTACAAAGGAATTCATATAATTATTATATTAACTATTATTTTTTTTTTTTTTTTTTTTTTTTTCAGAAAAGTAAGTAGTTTGGTCAACATAAACAATTTCTGATTGTTGAGCTTGAATATTTTGAATATTTGATCATCATTAAAAAAAAGAAAAAAAATATAAAATCACTGTATTTACCTAGTCGAAAAAATTTTCCTTTTCATTTTAGTTCATAAATTTCATTAATTGGCAAAAAGTAACCAACTTATTAAAATTAATAATTAATCAGTCAATTTGTCACATCATGCTAAAATGACAGAAAAGTTAATAAAACATTAAATTGATAATAATAAAAAAAAATGAACATTAATCTGAACATATCAGAAGCAAAAAATGACTTCAGTTTTAATTTCTCAGAGAGATTCCCAGCTTGCTATTAAACATCATATGTTTAAACGATTATGAAAAACGAATTAAATCATATCTAACCTCTTTAATGAGCATCATTATAATATCCAAGTTCTTAAATATAATATTTCTAAGTCTGAGATGCGTAGCAACATGAAAAAAAAATTAATCGTGATTTATATATTTTATAAAATTCTACGTGACTAATAAATTAGTTGTTCTAACCTTGGCAAGGGACCAATTTCTACAAAAATGGTAGTAAAAGCAAAATAAAACCATTAAAAATTTCATTCTCATCAAAAACGAAGAGTCTGATTCAAGCGCATGAATTTTGTAGTAAACTTTCAAGATGGAGTTGTCAATAGAATAAATTATGTGTGCTATTTTCTCATTTCAACATAATTGTAATGTGAATGATGACTAACAAATAGAGAACTTTATTTTATTTTTTATTAACGGCTGGAGGTGCATCCGCGAAATTGAGTATTGGAGACTCAACCTGTCAAAGCTTATCAAAATTTTACTTTAAATAGGTAACCAAAAAGACATTCCAAAATTTGTGTCAATCAATCAATGTTACGTAATAACTAACATATGACGTAAAACTTATAATTTATTGGCATTTAAACAATAATAGCTATGAAAGTAATAATTAAAAAAATTTATTCAATATCATTTAATCAAGAAAGGAAGAAAAAACGCTAAAAATAATCATCTTATTTAGAAGTTTGAAATATATAATAGTATCGAAGTTTCAAACCTAGCGTTACCTTGAGGTAATAAAATTTCAACTTCCAAATTTTGATATAAGAAACCTTTTCTTTTATATCAAGAATTCATTTACCTTTGTAAAAAAGTTCTCTAAAATCTTCATTTGATTTCTTTGAAGTATTATTATCTTCCATACCAACTTCAATTTCCATTTGACTTTCTGAGGACGCGTTTGTAACCTCAGCCGTCTGTTCTTTGCTTGAAGATCTTTGACCCGATTTTAACCCTGGTACCCCAGGCCTTCTGGCTTTACCAAGTTTACTAGAAGGTGCAACCAATCTTCTTGGAACCATAGTCATGCTTGTAGGTTTACCTTCTCTTTATTCCAAAGAAAAAAAAAAAATTAAGAATGAGAAATTATTTTGAGCAATTAAAAAAGGACTAGCTTATATACCTTCGAACGGCTAATTCTGTAAGAGTTGAAGGTAGGTCATTTCTAACTGTTGCAGAAATAATTTTATTATTTAACTTGTATTTATTAAAATGCAATTCTGCTTTTCCGGTATCCTGACAATTGAAAAAGAATGTTACAATCAATAATAAATCATTTAAATTTATGATAGAGATATTTATTTAAAATTAAATTACTTCAACATTTTCAAATTCGACGTGTGCAGATCCACTATCAGGCGCCATAGTAATCTTATGAAATTCCTCATCCTAATAAAAAAGAAAGTAAATGAATATTTTGATGCATATCTTGTAAACATGAAAATTTAATTTTACCTTAAAAATTTGAGACAACATATCACGGATATCATCTTCAGAAGTGTCTTTAGGCAATTTAGTAAAAGTAACAGTTCTCGATCGTTTTTCACTAAATATTTTTTATGATAGTTAATTCCGAGATAAACATTGTAAATATTAATATTAATCTTTATATCGTTACCTTTCCTTAACTTCTTCCTGTTTACGTTTGACTTCCTTCTTTTTTTCATTAGCGGTACCTTCTTTTTGACCACGATTGCGATCAGTTACGCTAAGTGAAACACTTAAAACATATCCTTTAAATTCCGTAGAATTTAAACCAAGAGACGCTTTCGCATCCTCCTAAAATTAAATATTAAAATAAGATATCGCAAACAATAATTAATTAAATAAATAATCATATAGTAGATATTATTACCTTATTTTTGAATTCTACAAATGCGACCCCCTTACATTTCTTATCAGGCGTCTTAGGCATTCTAACATGAATTACTGGTCCATACTATTAAGAAAAGTAATAATCTTAACAACTTAATTGAATTAATATCTTAATAATAATAATGTAAAAATATTCACGGGTTGAAACATATGCTTTAATTCATCTGTTTCTGCATTGCTAGGCAAATTTCGGACACAGACTTCAGTCTGACTAGAAAATTAGGAAAGATAAATAATCCATATGTTTGTTTAACGTAATTGGATGTTTACAAGATAATAAAAACCAAAACAACATTACACTGGTGGTGATCGTTCTTTCTTTAATAATGGGTTCGATATCATAACACAAATTTTTTTTCCAGGTTCTAATTCGTAACCGTCCTTTTCCAGAGCAGCTTGTGCAGATTCCTACATTTATGATACAAAAAGATTTATTATTATCATTATACCAAAAGGGATGCCAATATTAACCTACCCTTTCTTTAAATTCTACATAACAGAACCTTCCTTTCCTGTATTTAGAATTTGGTAATCGTACAGAGATTATTTCTCCATACTAGAATATATAGATAAAATTAATATATAAATAAAAAAAAGAAAGAAGAAAATTATCACAACCAATACCTCATTAAATAGTTCTTTTACATCTGCAGAAGGTGGGATATTGGTGACATATAAAATACGTTCTGATAACGTATACACGCTAATCTCTTGTTCCCCTATCTTTTTCTTATCTTTAGTTAGTGCCGCAGGAACACTTTCCTATAAACAAATTATTTTTAATACCTCTTTTTTTTTTAAAGAAATAAAAAAAAAATTGTTACCCTTTCATTAAATTCAACATAAGCAGTTTTATGGGTACTAGATGCGTCTTCCAAGATACGAATATCTTTAATTCCTCCACACTAATGTTTGATAAAAATACGTGTAAACATTAGGTAGTAATATTACTAATATTCTTTATTTATACATACTTCATGAAAAAGGTTTTTCAATTCCCCTTCTTTTACACCGAGAGGCAAATTGGAAACAGCCACTGTGGCAAACTCTCGATCTCTGTTTAAATATATTAAATAAATTAGCATTAACTAGTTTATATATCATTTATCAATATAGCTTACCGTTTAGGTTTTTCAAATTGTTGAGCTAAATATTAAATGACAATAAAAATAATGGTAAGAAAGAATTTTATAATTACACGACGATCTTACGCAGACCAACCTTTATTTCTTTTTGCTGATGGTAATTGTTGTTCATTCTCTTCAGATTTTCTTTTCTTTGCTTCAGAAGAATTCTGCTCAGAGGATAGATGATCAATAGTTTGTAAAGATTCATCAATTTGCATTGCTGGAGTAATCTGGGATGATCCTTCGTTCTGAACCTTCTGAACCTCTTTCAAGGCCTATAAATTATAAAAATTTATTCTACAAATATCAATAATATTCTGCATAGAGATTTTAGTACTTACTTTTTCGCGTCTTTGGGCAACAATCTTCATTTGCTTTTTTATACATATCACCGCGAGTTCCAAATGATCAACTGTTCCATATTGATGCTCAAATTGTTCCCACGCATCAAATATGCGCTCAGGCCAGTCGGTATTCTGTTGTGAAGCCTTTTTGTAAATCCTACGAGCATCAATAATATTTTCGGCAGTCCTAATATATATGAACACATTTAGCCTATTAAATTACAATAAAGGAAATTAACAAAAAAAAGACGCACTTTTCCCAATCTGCATATCTAATCCAAAATTCGGATTCATTTCGATGATCTTTAATTAAATTCTCCCAAACCTGCCGCGCTTTAGGTAGATCTTTGATCAAAGTCTAAACAAAGGAAAGAAAAGATTATGAACTATTTCAATAATTTTTTTGTTTAATTAATATATTATTAATTTACCTCTATCTCAATCAAATATTTTTCTAAACGGTAATGAGGATCGCCAGTTTGAAATACTACGAGCAAAAGGTTACTAATGAGACAAAGAAATTCATACAACAGCAAATTAACGATAAAAAGCTTACTTTCTTTCACTGTTTTTATTCCTTCTTCAAGAAGATTTACAAGATTAGAAGAATTTACTTGACTCATTGACCCTTGATAAGTTAGAATTTGTCTTCTTTCATAGTCAACGTAAGAAATGACCAGCTTGATCAAATCATCGATATTATTCTTGAGCATACCGGTTGACAATGCTCGGTTATATACATTGACGATTTCTTCAGAACTAAAGTTTTTCTCTAAAAGCCTTATATAATGACTCCAAAGGTCTCCTGACCATGAACAATTTCGAACACTACGCTCAGCTGTTTTTATAAGAATACTAAGAGAAACTTTCTTATCTGTTAAATTTTTATCAATTAGATATAACATATAATCTTCCCATAGGGAATATTCAAGATAATAAATAGCAATTGCTCTCTCGTATAAAGTGCGTATTGCAATCACGATCTGTTTCTTCTGTTTTTTTTCAAATTCAATGTAATCCATGAATTTATCCAATGCATTTCCTGAAGCTTTCTATTAAATATAAAAACATAAATAATTATTTTAAATTTAAATTTTTGCAAAAGACATCATTAAAAATAGTCAAATAAATTTTACATACCAATGCGTTTTCATAACGATCTCTTTGGTAATATTTGTCTTTGGATTCACTTACATATTTATTGGTCTCTATCATAACGCTCTCATAATGTAAATTATCATATTGTGTTATAAATGTTGAATAATCACTAAAGGTTTTATCAATGGCTACATAAACAAAAAAGAAACAATTCAAAGGTGTGGAAAAAAAAAAAAAATAATAATTGATGTTTATAAAAATATTTCTATATTTACTCGCATGTGGGATTTTGAGTCTACTTTCGTACATTTTTCTTACTCTGCTCTTTTGTTCATCATCCCTAAAAGTAAAAAGTTCTCATGAGATAAAGAAATTATGAAAATTTAACAATATATTTTAATACCGAGGTGAGGCCTGATATCAAAATGAAAAGGCATTTATTAACATATTGTTAAGCAAAATGAAACGTAATAATAAATTAATTTACAACCTCTAGAATTTCTATTTCAAAATCTCTATACGCGTCCCATATTTGGTGACTCTAGGTAGAGATGAAAAAAAAATTTTTTTTTTTCATTAACTTAATCTAGGATAAACCATTTAATTTTTCTAATTTACCTCAGTTATATAATAACAAATTTCTCTATTCGCCTCTTCAAATATTTTGCGAACCTGATCTAACGTTACAACACATTCAGATTCATCTTTGTCTACTTGCATTTCATTAAGGCCGCTTTTGTATTCTTGAACTACATAACTTGTGTAATCCTTCCAAAGGTTGATCGCTTTTGAATCAACGCGTGGAATAAGATAAAAAAAAATTTTCCTTATGAATTTTATGAATTGAAACGATGAAAGGAAGAAATTAAATTAATAACTTACATAGATAATCTTCGACGGCTTTACCATAAAGATGAATCACTCTATGTTTTTCCTCTTTTGTAGAAGCTATTCGCGATTCATCTTCTATCCATTCGCGCCACATTTCTACAAATTTAACAAAATAAAGAGACAAAGAGGAATCTCATAAAAATCAAAAATATAAATTTCAACGTAATTTTAACGCGTAAATTTTCGAATTACCTTCTGATAAAGGAAAAATGCTGTGCATCAATTCTCGAGCTTCTTTTAACTCATCATATAATGCAGCCTGACGAAGAGCATGGATATACTGAACGTGAGTATCATATTGATACAAATTACTGGAAAGCTAAAAAGAATGCGAGGAAAATGAATCAAAATATTAAAAATAAAAGAAATAAAAACTAAATTAAAGTTTTACCTGTTCAAGCAGATTATGAATAGTTTCAGAAATGGCGTTACTATTTTCTCCAAGGGTTTCCAGTTGCAGATCAAAATCACTACTTTCACTGTCTGACGAATCCATTTTTCACGTAGGAAAAACCATTGAGGTCTGGAGTTCTTTTAACCGAATCACCGCAGATCCATACTGTATTAACGTTAATTGATCATCCGATGAACAATTTCAATAATTTAGTAGTAGCATTACAAAAAAACAAAGAAATTACTTATTTACGAAATAAAATTTTTTAATATTAAATTTAATAAGGTACTATAAACGCACAACCGAACCATTGAATGGCTGGTGTTTCGATCGAATTGGATCGAAGTTCATGGGTTAAATGGTTGCTTACTCATATTTTGACCATCAAACATAAGGTAATTTATAATTTATTAATAGCAAAAAAATACTAAATAACGTTCTCTCTAAAATATTGATATTTTTTAAAAGTTCATGGTACATAATAAGCTGAAGTTAAAAATTATTGACTTATACCATTATAGATAAATCTATATTAGTTCATGTTTAAATTGCAATTATAAATATCGATATGACATATTACCTCTTAATTGTAATGAGCTAGGGATCTTTTGAAAATCTGTTAAAAATGCATTGTAATTAATATTTCGTTATCGGAATTAAAAAGTAAAATATATATCAAACTATGAGGTGATAAGATACGAATTAAGATTCGTTTTACGTGAAATTGAAATATTTGGCCTCTTCAAATGCTTCCTTTATTTCTTTTCCATAATTTCCATATTCTTTAGTATCTTTATTCTTATTAATAGAGTAATACCAAAAAGCCAATATGATCTGGATAAGCCAACTTATTATAAAATTCAGGGGTTCCTTTTCCAAATTCTGGACGAAGTCCATTACAAACATCTAAGGATAATTTATAACCATGTTTTCTATTATAAAATGGTAAATATCAGTAGCTAAAGTATATAATTCTCCATTCAAAACTTCCTGGTGCGATATATGGTAATACTCCATATATTCATAACCCGATTTTTGCTTATCTGCTGGTCTTGTTAATCCAAAATCTGAAATTTAAGTATATTCATCTTGCATTATGAAAATCCTTATGACAATATCCTAAACTATATCATTAATTAAATCATATAATTTTCCAATTTAAAATTATTTTGAAAGATAACTTCTCAAATTTCCGATCATATAAATTCTTTGGTATCTGAACCCTTAGTTATTTCATAAATATTAATATGTGTTTATATTTATCACATAAATCACAACGTGCTTTAAGCTAGTTTTTGTAATAAATATTTAAGCAACATAATTGACATTTATTCAAGACTATGCAAGCCTTTAATAAAATCTTCAGCTTACTGGTAAATAAACAAATTTGCATCACAATAAATTTTGTAAGCTATATTACAAATATACATTTCATTAGTTATTCTCATGATTAAAACTCAATTTGCAATAATTCCCTCCTTGAAAACTTCACACAGTGTAATAAATCCATTTCTCCTTCAAAAGGTTTTTCCTTCCGCTTTGCTATAATGTCATTTGCAGTTTTTTGTCTTACTTCATGAATAAGACACAGTTTCCATTTATAAGCTTAGTTAATGTTAACTTTTTCATTTTCTAATAGAGAATACATGTTAGATAGAAAATTTAGATATAATAACTGATAATACATAATGATATATCTATCAACAGCGAATTGTGTATGATTTGCATACACTGGTCTGTAGAATTTAGCAAAATTGTCTTCACAAATAAGAGCAACATTTGAAGGTAAATCATCAGATAAAACTTGTCATAATGCCTTTGATAATGATGCATTACACAAAAGAATCAAGCGATATTATTGTAATGAAAGATTAAGATAGTTTCAGAATTTTTCCATTATTTTTTTTGCTTCGTTAGATACTATTTTTCAATTAATTACTTGTAGTTTTATAGTTTTGTATTAACCCTATTCATTGAAAGCAAACTGTAATAAGTTTTGTTTGATTAAAAACTTTATAGTAAGTGAATCCATCTATTACCCTTTCTTGTCCATTTTTGACAATCATATTGCTTATAAATTCTTTGTAAATCTGCTTACTATTCACATTGTGATATTTCTGATATTCAGAAAATTGTTCTTTAATATATATAACTTATATTATCTAAATCTGATGATATCTCCATTGTATTTTCTATAAAATCAGTTCTGTAATAAGCTCTACAGAGAAATTTATCTATATCAATTTGTTGATAACTGATGATATAATATAGATGGAGTCTAAATACCTAAAAGCGAAGGTTTAAGTTCTCCTAGTCTTATCATATGAAATTTTTTTCTTGAATTATAAGTGTTTTTCAGAATTTTACCCAAACAGCACTCAGTTTACATGCATTTATTACTATGCATCACACCTAAATATATAGTATTCTTATGTAAAATGATGCTCACATAATTTCATGTTGAAATACTAATATTTCTATGCTACTTAAGTCTATGTAAGTTAATTGAAACCTTTCTGAAATTCTTTTTAATGAAGAAATATTTAAGCCAAGTATCACATGTATAACTGGTTGAGTCATATTAACTGCAACTATTTTAATGTTATATCTATCTATCAACTTTTTTTTACGTATTATATTACCTCATAAAGGTTAATTTATTCAAAATTTTTTGCAAAAACACATTTTTCTAAAAAGAATTCTAAAGTATAAACATGTCCCCTAATATCTAATAAACATCGATAAAATAAAGCTGTGGTTGTAACATAATGTTTGTTTAAACCAGAATTTTCTTAGATTATTTTAATTGTATCAGTGTTACTAAGTAAATCTAATAGAAGTAGGGTATATTGATCTTATAATAATCTGAGATAAAAGTTGCTCAAGTGTTTCTGAAAGGATAAAGATAAAGAATATATTTTTGACAGCTTTTTCACAACTCAATTGCATTTATGACTATACAAAATATCATTTCATCTATATTGATCAACTTATTTGTTTTATCTACACATAATAAAAAAGCTAATATATTGCTATTTTATTGTTACTGGTCATACTTATTCATAATAATAGTCTTCAAAACTATTTTTAGCATTAAATCTCCTTTTTGTGAATATAATTTTATACATTAATTTACAAAATTTTTATACTGCATATTTGAATTTCCTTCTATAAAATAGCAATGCAGAATCTGTATATAAAGTATGATTTCCTCTTCAAGTCTAATATCATTATCAGATGTTACTGATCTATTACCAAAAGTTATTACTACTGCTATTGTATTTGCAAAAATCTTTCACATCAGATTATTTGCATCATTGAGTATCCTCTCCTGAACGAGATTTTTCAGTTTTTCAAGCAGTCTAATTTTTCCTATTTTAGGGTCTTCAGCGACAAAAGGAATAGGATATATATTTTTATCAGAAAAATTACGTAAATAATTAAAATACTAAAAAATTGAAATTACGTTCTAAAAAAACTTATAAGCTATTAACCAATAAAGCAATTTACATTATTAAGAAATTAATAGCATGAACACATTTGATTATAATATTGAATATATTGATAATAGTAAAATATCAGGATAGCGTTTATAAGGAAATATCCACTATAAGATGCTATCAAGGGAGCTCTAATTTGATTATTAAGAAGCATTCTCTTGAATATTTTAACGTAAAAAAAGAAAAAAAGAAAGGCAAGCAGTGTTTGATTAGGAAAGAGAAGCAAGAGATTAAGTATTTAACATTAGTAAATATATAACACAGATTAGAATGAAGCAACGGTAAATGATTAAAAAATACGTATTTAAATATTTAAAATAGATAAAAAGAAATATATATTCTGACAAAACAAAAAGAAATAATAAATAAAAGTAAGTCAGTCAATAATGCAACTGATATATCAAATAAATAAACAAAATGAAATGAATGAAAAATAATTTTTTGTAAAGTTTTTTTACGCATTTTATTTATTATCTTTTTCATTATTGAATTCAACTAATTTACCTTACAGTTTTATTATTTGATCCTCCTACTTCATCTTTGTCAACTCCAACTTTTCTTTTTCTTTTTTCAACTCAACTATCTTTTCTTTGTATCTTTTTTTCAGTTTTTCATTCAAGTCTTTTTCTTTCAACTTATCTTTCAATTCATTTAACTTCATCCCTTTATTTTTTTCCATACTTCTAACCTCTTCTCTGCCTTCTCATAATCTTCTCTTACCATCTCTAATTCTTTTTCAATTCTTTCATATGTTACCATTCTTTAGAATTAAAAGATTTAAAAATCGATTTTTTAAGATTTAGATTTTTATCTTTTTATCTCATGTGGCTGTTTTAGATTTAAAAAAAGAATGAATTCACAAAATTTGATAAAAGTTACTTGGGTTGTTTTAATGTTTTATTCTGTTCTTGATTAATAATTATAAAAAATAAACCTCTCTTTCATTGAAAAAAATAAAATATAAAGAAACGATTTTCTTTTTTTTGAAATTTTCACATATAAAATGAATCCATTAAGCAATAGACCTTTATTTTTTTTAAAAAAAATTCACTAACTTTCAATTTGTAATATATTTTATTATTTTTATTATAATTATTCCTATCCTAAAATTGATCCAGTTAAAATCTGAAATAGATTCATGAAAATACCAATTTAAAAAGGATTCTTTAATATTTCTAGTTTTAGCAGGCCGATGAATATTAATGTTTGGACTTCGAAAAAATGGTTTTCAATAAATATCTATTGATGAATTGCTAATAGTATACTAAAAGTCAAGGGTTTTTCCATTACTAGCATATTCAATACAAAATGATGCAAGCATACCTTCTAATCCAGCTTAACCTTTTCACTAAAATAAAGATTTCTATTCTCTTGGATATCATAATAGAATGTCACGTGTTGTTCTTTGGTAAAATCTGATGCCTCAATAAATTCTGTCGAATATGGACCCTGTAAAAAAAGGGCTAGAAAAAAAAATATTGATACCCACAATGATTAGTAATGAAAATCGAAACCTGAATATTTCATCTGAAAAGTAAATCCGATTAACAGATTAACGAATTGTCACAGACTACAACTAATATACATAACTCTATAAAAATACGCAAAAATAAAATTATATAAGTTCATTATATATGATAAAATTAATCATAAACATTACATAAGCTAACCCATATATTAACGTTAATATTTAAACAAATAATATTCTATTTATACTGTAATTTTTGCGTATGAGCTTAAATCAATTTCCAAAGCATACTGCTTGACTCGATCTTTTATCCAATGTGGTTTAGCCTTGACAACAGTTTTTTTGGAGGTATGAAAGGGTTGTGTTCGGTAATTCATGTACAAATTCTTTGGTAGGACAAAATAAAAGTAAATGTCACCAATCCCCGACTTGCCACCTAATTTGTCGATAAGTTTTTTCAAACCATTTAACTTAATGGGATGATTCTTAGCAATAGTTATTTGAAAAAGTTTATCAGGTGCAACAATTGCATCTATCGACTCAAAATTTTGATTCAATGGTTGATAATACTTGTTGTTTTCGATAGCATCGATTGTAGAAAACATAAGCTTCTCATCCTGTCTAGGCATTTGAATGTAAAAGGAAGTTGATGTAGTGGATGCATGATCTAAAAGACGAACCCTGAAATTTCCTCCATTTCGTAGAATCCGGTGAGAAAATTGTTCAAAAGTGCTGCCCAAAAGTGGATTACTTATGCCATCTGATAAGCTTGCATTCAGTTCGTTACGTAATTTGTTCATTAAGACATCTTGAAGTTTCTTGGTCACCAGTTCAGAAACATAATAGGACGCATATTTTATAATTGTCTGCGTATAAGGACTTTTATCATTTTCACAGCCTATGCCCGCCGCTTCAATTTTCTCATCGTCTTCGACATCTTCACCGCTTTCAACGTTTTCGTCTTCGATATCTTCGATAGGGGCATTAGTATATATATGAAGGAGCTTGTAACTCATGTCACTTACATGATCACTTTCGCCAATATAATTCAATAATCTTTCATCGCATGTGTCAATTGCATTTTGGAGCGACTTTTGCTGAGATTCATCATAAACCTTCTCTAAGACGAACCGAGGGATTCCTCCCCATTGATAAAATAATTCTTCAACCATACTTTCCTTAAGATTATTGAAGATCATATATTGATTTCTTCCCATGTCCAAACAGGCATATACCGTATCGTCGTCCCAATATACTTATCAAAGTTTCTATAATGATCTTTCCTGGGCGAACAGACAAGAATTGTTTTTGCATTAACTCTCTTTGGTTCTTTGCCATCCACGATATACCAAACTTCGGGGTTACTTTGGTATTGTTTAATAACGGATTTGTCGTCAATATAAAAGACTTCTTCTTTGTCAAAAACAATCCAATCATCCGTAGCATTGTTGTCGTATATAATCGTTTTCTTTTCTATTGCAAGTAGATAAAGCAAATAATAGCCGAACAATGTTTTTCCAATACCGGGATTTCCGGTGATACGCAATCTTTGTATTTCCCTATTAAAAGCAATATCGGCTAGGTCTCGATAGCACCTACGGATGTATATGGTGGTTGGTTCTAATGGTTCTCCTAAAAAATGTGTGTTCCCGGGGAGCTGGAGAAAATTTCCGGGTACAGTAATCTTCGCATCCTTTAAATTTTTCCAAAATTTATTCAGATTTACTGAGCGTCGGTCTATGTATGAATAATAATGAGATACAAATTAAAAAATGAATTGGCAGGCTGTTTGTTATATTCGAATAAAGTCATGGTACTTACCCTTATCCTGTTCTACAATAACGATATTGTGTGATTAGGGAAGAGAAGCAAGAGATTGAGTATTCGAAATTAGTAAATATACAATGAAGCGACGGCAAATGATCAAAAGGTGTAATAATAAATAACCAAAGTAAAAAAAAAGTTAGTTAACTTTGCAAAAATTTACTAAATAAATAATAAAATAAATAAATAAACGAAACAGAAAATAATTTTTTGTATATTTTTTTACACACATTTTGTTCATTACCTTTTTCATTATTGAATTCAACTAACTTAGCTTGCAGTTTTATCACCTGGTCATCCCACTTCATCTTTGTCGTTTCCAACTTTTCTTTTTCTTCCTCCAGTCTTACCAGCTGCCTCTTCTCCTCTTCACTAATGTTGCTTCTTCTCACCTTATTCCTCAACTCCTTTAGCCATTTCCCATCGTCTTCTCCTTCTTCAAACGTCTGCAAATTCTTCTCCGCCTTCTCATAATCTCCTCTTGCCTTCTCTAATTCTATTTCGATTCTTTCGTATGTTGCCATTCTTTAGAACTAAAAGATTTAAAAATTGATTTTTTTAAAAAACTTTTTTTATTGATTTAGATCGTCATCTTTTTTTTATCTCACGTGGCTATTATAGATTTAAAAAAAATGATATTCTGTTCTTGATTAATGATCGTAAAAAATGAACCTCTCTTTTATTGAAAAAAATAAAACATAAAGAAACGATTTTCTTTTTTTTGAAATTTTCACATATGAAATGAATCCATTGTGCAATATACCTTTATTTTTTTTAAAAAAAAAAAATTCACCGACTTTCAATTTGTAATATATTTTATTATTTTTATTATTTTTTTTCAATTTGTAATATATTTTTATTATTTTTATTATTTTTTTTTTAATTTTTTTAATAATTCTTCCTATCCTAAAATTGATCCAGTTAAAATCCATGAAAAGAAATCCAATTTAAAGGATTCTTTTAATATTTCTCGTTTCAGCAGGCTGATGAATGTTAATGTTTGGTTTTTTTTTTTTTTGCTTTCACGTAATCCTTACGTATTAAAAAATAAATAACTATATTACAATGCACTTGTTTAAAAAAAAATACATTAAATATTTTTGAGAATGTTAACCAAAATATTTTGGACTTCGAAAAAAATGGTTTTCAATAAATATCTATCGATGAATTGCTAATAATATATTTATTAAAAGTTTTCTATATACAGAAAAATTTGAATTAATAAGACTTCATATGAATCGTTATAAAGATTATAATTTAATTATTCTCACCTTTTCCATAAAAGAACCTTGTTCCATCTTCAAAACCTTGACTCCAGAGATTACATTTTGTATGTAAAGTTTTACCAAGTGGTTTTGGTCCACAAAAGAAAACACCAATGTCCGTCGCCTTATATAAATCTCTCATATTTGAGAAAATCTTGTCCCAATTAGGTCGTCCAAAATGCGTTGGTGCACGAAGACCCGTGATCGTATCTTTAACATTACCATCGTCATTCACGAGAATGTTTCGAACCTCTGAATGACGTAATCGACCCGTAAGGTATATATGAGTTTCAATGAATTGATCGATATCTTGCTCCTCAATAGCTAAAAGCAATGATTGAAACCATTCAAATGACTGAAGAGAGGATAAACAATCAGGAAAAAAAAAATGATGAGAAAAACCGAGAGAGAAGAAAAATTATCCTATCTTACATCATAATCACGGCAAATCCAGAAAAAGTAAACTTTGGATAATTTAGTCGATTTTGTAGGGTAATTAACTCGATACCAAATACTTTTAAGGATACTAGCAAATGGGGTG
This sequence comes from Funneliformis mosseae, assembly GCA_910592005.1. Lineage (NCBI taxonomy): Eukaryota > Fungi > Glomeromycota > Glomeromycetes > Glomerales > Glomeraceae > Funneliformis > Funneliformis mosseae. The sequence continues at coordinate 27,026 of CAJVPP010000030.1, read as the reverse complement.
ACACCAATACCAGCACCAACAAGCACGGATACTTCAAATTTGAATACATCCTCGGAAGCACTTCCAAATGGACCATCAATCATAATCCTAGGTAAAACTTTTTGAAGTTCCGGATTATTTGATGAAATATCAATTCCATCATATTGACTTTTTATACGATTTCTGTTTTCTTTACGAATCTTTAATTCTTCGTCAAAGTTACATCCTAATTTTTTAGATAGGGATTCGGTAAAATCACCGACTACGCGAATATGCACAGATATAAAATCTTCCTCGGGTGCGGATGTCAAGGTAAAAGGATGCCATTGCCAAAGTGATACTTCAGGGCAGCATAAGAAGATATATTGCCCGGCTTTAGTCGTCATGGCAGGTTTCTTGATTTGAATTTCGACAACACGTGAGGGGTGCATGACGACTTTTGAAATATAAGACGTTTGTCGTGCACGAATTTCTCGAAGGACGCGTTCACTAGTGTAAATCACACCCGAAGCTATCCAATATCTCCAGAAAACAGCAGTAGTTTCACCACACTTTGGTTCTCTATCAAATTTGATCATACAAAATGCCCCATGGAAAGCCCAAGCTCCAAAGAATGGAATAAACAAATGGTGAAGGTACCAAAACCTATTAAAATGACTTCGTCTTGCCTTTTCAGTCGCAGTAGCAACCATAATTAACAAGGATATAAGCATCACATAACCAGTTGCGCCAGGTCCCGATAAGAAATTAAGCTTAAGCCAAAATACAATTGGTGAAGGATCGTTCTTGGCAACATTTAAAAAATTGATCCAATGAGAAAAAGTATGAATTAAAGTGAAAGTTAAAATAGACCAGCCAATGGCTTTGTGAAATTCGATATTTTCATCGAAAGGAATTATGTTATTAAGGGGTGTTGCACGGAAAACGGAGATCAAATTCCTACAAACAGGGAATAAAATCATGGCAGCATCAACGTGAAGAACCAATGCAGCTGATCTTGCAAACGAATATGTGATTCCGAAAGTAGCTCTCGCTTGAGTCAAATTATCACTAAAGAAGAAATTGAGAAAAGCCAAAGAAAAAACTAAACCATGAAGTGTTATCCACACACCGAAAAATATTGCACGACTCCCTGAAATGAATAATAATTAGAAAAACAAGAATTTACTTAATAAATACAACATCAAAATCTTTCTTTATTATCCTTTAAAAATTTACCTTCATTAATCATCCAAGATTGAAGCTTTTCACTCCTTGTAGTTGGTTTTTTAACAGTTACAACAGGACCGCTTACAGTTGAAGGATCAAATTTATCAAGTTGGGGTGTTTTCTTTACGGTATCACCTCTGGCTAATCTATTTGATGAAGCTTTACTAGTCATATTATTAAAAGCAGGATTACCTGCTAAAACTTTTTTTGAAGGATGTCTTTGAATGACAGCTTCATCAGGATACACCACGCTATCATGGGTACCAACGCCAGTGGAATAACTATCTCTATAACCTGCACTAGAAACATAATCACTCATATCTTCATATTCATTTGTATATCGATTGGTTTCATTATCAACATTATCAAACTCTTTCTGGTCGATATATTGATTATATCTAGGCGAAGGATTCGAGGAATTACTCATATTTTTTTTTTTTTTTTTATTATGTTTTACACTTGGAATTATTATTAATTAAATATGGTAAAATTGTTCAATTCTTTTTAAGTTTAAAAAATTTTTTTCAACAGCGAATAACCCGGCCAGCCGAGAGAATTTATTACAAAAGAAAGTAATTTTTTGGAATAAAAAAAAAAATGTGACTTGACAATTAAACAAATGGTTATGTACTTTGTATACGAGTGGACAAATAAAAAAAAAAATTCAAAAATAAAAGATCATGCCATCCTGAAAATTTATTAGTGCCTAATTTAAATAAGTTAAGGTAATTAAGGTAATTAAGCAGGAGCTAGTTTTACAGTTTTAGATAGACACTTTTTGAACCATATTTGCCTTTTATTGAAAAAGAGAACTGGATATGCATTTACTGCCCGTAAACTCCGAAACTTAAGATTTAGTTGATGAGACCACTTGTTTGTTTAAACGGATTGTATTGGTATTGGTACAATAAACAAAAAAATTCTTTGTTCGATTAAAATACATTAAATTTTATCCCTGTTATTTGGTATGAATATTCTAAAATTAACACGATCTATTAAATTTTTTTGGTGGCAGTAAAATAAGTATTGTCGGTCTATTTCATATGATGAATTTGAATAATGTCTAAACTTTTTTTTTTTTTTCCCTTTTTTATAATTCACAATTTATTGAATGAAAAGAATTTTTAAAAAAAGTTCATATTCTTTGTTTTAAAATGAAGTTTACTGCATTATCTGAAACGTGCATCAAATGTTTTTTTTTTTTTTTTTATGATCAACCTGTTTTTTAAATCAGGAGATCTTGTAATTTTATTTATTGTCCCACCACCCCAACCTTTAAATAGAGGTGGTTAAATCCTAATCGGGATGTAATTGACCATTAGTTTCAAGTTTTTTTCTGGTATTTTTTAAACCAATTAAAATTACGTCAACTACAATAAATAGTTTAAATTAAATTAATAATATTAATAAATACTATTGTATATTACACATATTACATATTTTCCACATTTTCAGCCAAATATCGAGAAATGATTAATCGTTGAATTTGTGAAGTTCCCTCATAAATTTGGAAAATTTTAGAATCACGGTACAATTTTTCGACAGGATATTCTGCGGAAAATTTTTTTTTTTTCAATTATAAACGATAATATAATTACCAAGTTCGTAAAGTCATGTATATAATTACCGGTATTGTAACCGTTTCCGCCAAAAATTTGGACAGCATTACTAGCCGTAGTAACTGCGACGTCAGATGCCAACTACAGAATTAATGTTTGAATGGAAACATATTCTATAAACCGTGTTTCTACGTATCAATATACAAGAAACGAAGGTCATACGTACCGCCTTTGCGATAGATGCGTAATATGTATTTCTTTGGTTTTGATCGCGCAACCAGCCAGCCTGTAAATGTATTATTATAAATATAACAGACCTTTCAATATTCGCACAATCATGTCAATGTCCTTACCTTCCAAACCATGTTTCGCGCTGACTCAACTCCTATAGCAGCATCAGCAAGCATAAACGCTACACTTTGGTGATTGAATCTATATGAATGGAAGCCCAAAATTGATGAACGATATTAGTTCCATATAAAGAATAAATGAGAGAGATAATGAAAAGGACGCATGATAAGCTCACATTTTTTGTCCCATGGTTTTTCTTTCAAGAGAATATTTGAGGGCTTCTTCCATGGCACGACGAGCCAATCCAACAGCGCCAGCTGCGACTAACGGACGGGTAATATCAAAAGCAGCCATAGCAATTTTGAACCCTTTACCAGGAGTTCCAAGGCTGATTCCATGATAAAATTAACGTGATGATATTCTTAAAGAATCACTAAAACCATACAAATTATTGCCTTACACATTCTCTTTGGGCACAACAACTTCTTCGAATGTGATGCCTCGTGTATCACTTGCACGTTGACCTAAATTAATTTCTTTTCTACCAGGTGTAATACCGGGTGTATTTGCGTCAACAATAAATCCCGTAAATGCGGCGCCGGGTTTTGCGTTTGGATCGGTTCGAGCCAGAACGAAATACCAATTGGCTTTACCGCCATTAGTGATCCACATCTTTTGTCCATTTATAACCCATTTATCACCTTTCAGTTCTGCTTTTGTTCCTATTCCCGCAACGTCCGAACCTGCACCAGGTTCTGTTACACAATAGGCTGCCATAAGTGGTTCTTCTGACATACGACCTAGGTATTTTTGATTTTGTTCCTTATTTCCCGCGACAATTAATGGGGCTTCCGCGAGTCCATTTGCCTCAATGGCCGTCTGGATACCCGTACAACCCCAAGCCAATTCTTCAGTAACTAAACTAGACTCGAAAACACCTAGTCCAAGACCACCAAATTCTGCGGGAATATGAGTGTTTACTAAACCAAGTTCCCAAGCTTTTTTAATAATGTCCGTTGGATATTCCCCAGTTTGATCATGATAAGCTGCTTTTGGCGCTATTTCTTCGTGAGAGAATTTACGAGCAAGTTCTTGAAAATTTTGTTGTTCTTCAGTCAAAGTAAAGCACGGTCCACTTGTACTGACAGCTGACGCGAAGGTACGAGCTGATAATACAGAGGTGGAGCGTATTATATTAGAACGAAGCTGACGTGTAAAAAGGGGTCGTAACATTTTATTTTTGTCATTCAAAGGATAAAAATATCGAAAAGTCTAATTTCTTCGATGAAGCCGAACGAGATATAGTAAAAAAAAAAAAAATTTCGTGTTATTGTAATTTCTACAATAAGGTAGATCAAAAATTCGATTATCACATCACATCACATTTTTAAATTTATCACGTAACTTAAAAAAAATTTTTTTTTTTTTTTTTACGTAGTTAATAGTGAATAATGAGCGCTTCAGGAACACCCACGACCCCTAAAGAAACGCTTTCTAATGTTAATGTGACTGCAGCGTTGGATGTTGAAGGAAATTTTCCATTAGAAAGCGTTCAAATTGACGGTTTGGTATGCTGCCATTTATTATTGATCAAAAAAAAATTGGTCAGATCGGAAATTATAAATCATTTTCGTTTCTCATAAATTTTAGGTAGTTCTTAAAATTATCAAACATTGTCGCGAGTTTTTTCCAAGTCCAGTAACCGGACAACTTCTGGGCCTCGATGTTAACGGTGTCTTGGAGGTAACAAATTGTTTCCCGTTTCCTGGAGCCAAGGCTGAAGACGAAAATGAGCTTGTAGATGGTATTTATTACCTGTTTACAAAAAATAATAATAAAAAAACTTTAAGTGATCCTTAAAACATTTGTTTAGGAGCTAGATATCAAGTTGACATGATGCGTTGTCTTCGTGAAGTAAATGTCGATAATAATACAGTCGGATGGTATCAATCCACATACTTGGGTTCTTTTGTGACCCACAAATTGATTGAAACCCAATATAATTATCAACAGACTTTTAATAATAAAAGTGTTGTAATTGTGCATGGTATGATTCGAACACCTAGGCGTGTTTTGTAAGATTTTCTGTTTAATCACAATTTCTTTTTATCTTTAGATGTTTCTCGTTCCACGCATAGTAATCTATCATTGCGTGCTTTCAGATTTTCACAAGCTTTCATGGAAGCGCAAAAGGAAGATAAATTTACCACAGAATCCCTAATAAAAAATAAGCTCACATTTTCAAATATTTTTGAAGAACTTCCGATCACTGTTAAAAATTCCCATCTAGTGACGGCACTTCTTCATTCCCTAGATGATTATGAACATGTTATACCGAAATCAGCTTCTTTAGATAAAGAAAAAGTGGTCAGTCCATTAAGTCCAAATTTTGATACACTAGAGTTAAGTCTCGATCCATATATCGAAAAGAATTTAGAATTCTTGTTGGAATCTGTTGAAGAGCATACACAAGAGCAAAATACTTATGCGTTCTGGCAACGAAGCGTTGCTAGGGAACAAACAAAAATACAGGTTGCCCTACAAAAGAGAGTAAGTCATTCTTTACAAATTTTAATTAATAATACTATGGAATTACCTATACTAATGTTATTATCTCTAATTAAAGAAACAAGAAAACGTATCACGACTCGCTTCTGGACTAGAACCTCTTCCAGAAGATGATATCCATAAAAATCATAAACTTCCTGCCGAACCTTCAAGACTCGATTCCTTACTAATTACATCACAAATCAATAATTATTGTAAACAATTAAATCAATATTCTGGGCCAACTCTTGGAAAGCTTTTTATATCAGGAGAATTACAAAAATAAATAAAATGTTAACACAACAAACGCTTGTGTCGCTTCAAAATTTGAGAGATATCATGTTTTTAAAAGTAAAATACATTTTCATCGTCAATTTTTTATGGACATCAAATCACATGTTTATTTACAAAGATTCTATAGCGATTAAGATGCTAAATAAAAATTTCCATAATATTATTAACTTAATTGTAATATTTTCCAACTATATAATGAAATTTTATTATGAAACTAAATGTTGAATTATTGTTTATTAATTTTTTGGTAAGAAAAGTTTCGTTTCGTTTCTTTTTCTTTTCTTTTTTTTTTGATTAAGAATCTTGCTCAAATAATTCGCGAAAAAAACTTTATTATAGGTGAATTTCTTACATCCAGAACGGTTATCAATGGTGCGGCACATCATATCTTCATTTATATCTTAACTATAATTCTGATTGTCAGGGTTAAGAAAAAGGAAAGATCAGATTCATTCATGAAATATAAAGAAAACTAATAAATAATAGTAATTAAATTCTTTAAAATAAATTTATTATAAATTATTATTATCAATTTATTCCGTTTCAATACACCTACCTGAAGTTTATTATTATTATTTTTTTTTTTTTAAAAAAAAAAAAATTATTATTTATTTATTACCTTGTTCTATCTTTAGAGTTGAGAAATTCCAATCATTGAGCTTTAATAACAAAGAGAAAATTTCACAAACATTTCTTAACGACCACGACCACGACCACCACGAGTACCACGTCCTCGCCCACGTCCACGTCCACGTCCAACACCAACGGCTATTGAATTTAAGTGATATCGTTAATACTATCCATAATACTCCGTTGAATCATAAAATGTGAGGAAATAACGTACCTTCTTTCTTTTTGGCTTTAGCCTTTGGTGTATCATCAACTAACAATGTATCCAATGGAAGTGAATCAGGTAGAATATAATATCTAATATTATTTCCTCTAATGCTTAAAGAATCCAAATTGACGGGATCTTTGTTTTTTACGGTCATTTTGACTGTTTTAAGATGAGTATTCATGCTCATGTCGACACCTGTTAAACAAAAGGTTATGTTAATTTGCTTTTAGGCATAAATGAAGAAGAAAAAAAAATTATAAACCCATACCAGTTATCGTTCCATGAACTATCGTCCCGTTCTTGAGTTCAATCGTGACGGTTTCATTATTCAGTTTCATCAAAAACCTGGTTTTTTTTTAAAGAAAAGATTAATAACAAATCATCAAATAACTTTTTTTTAAAAAAAAAAAATAATATAAACGATATTACAAACCTTACGAGTTTCATGGTTAACTACTTTATTTCAAGAAAAGAAAATTTTCACTGAAAATTTTTGATCGATGGTTTAGGCAACTCAAGACTGCATAGTACTATGTCCCAAAATTTATACCACCAAACAAAAAGCAAAGAAACGACTTACCCGCAAAAAATGTTTTATCCCTTTGGTAATAAAAAATTATCAAAAAAAAAAAAAAAAAAAAAAAAAGGTTCGATATTTCAAGTATATATACAGTATATAAAAAAAAACAAAGGTTAAAAGTTAAACGTGAATCGAAATTTTTTTTTTTTCCGATAATTACATTGTACCTGTTTACATGTTATTGATAACTGATTGTTTTTTAAAATAAATTAAAAAACAATTAACGGAATATCAATCAAAGATAATTATCACGCTTTAGTAAACTTGGAAGTTTTATTATACCATTCAAACAAGAATAAACAAGAATTTTTTTATTCTCCCTCACGAACTGACTTTCATTTGTATATAATCACTGATTTTTTCGATTTAGCATAATTTTGATTTCTGCAGTAAAGTTGGTATTTCCAAAATCTATAATATTAACAGATTTCAGAATTAAATTATGTATATAAGTAAGTCTCTTTGCTAAAAGATACAAAGTCTTAGTGGTCAAATTATCAAGCCTTTATTTAATAAAATTTACTTTACAATTTGCGATTTTTAATGAAAGTATATATTACGAAATTTAACAATCTCGAGCTAGATAAATATTATAATTAATCAAAATAACAACTCTTAAATGATTTCCACCAGTTATTGTCGTTTAATTGGCTATATATTAAATATATAATAAAGATTAGAAACAAATGTTTAAGAACACGAGTATAAAAGTAAATTATGAATTAAGTTTTTACCAATTTTCTATCAATGATTTTTAGAGTTCCATTTGGTAAGATCGTACCAATGTCGCCGGTACGAAGCCATCCATCGGCATCAATCGCTTGAGCTGTTTGTTCAGGACGTTTATAATATCCTTTCATGACATTTGGTCCTCGTACACATATCTATTATCAAGTGACAAAATAAATTAGATTACATCGATAAATTCTGTATCATTCTCACCAGCAGATTTGACACATACTTCTCCCCTAGGATTAGGCTTGTCCTCGACAGTATAACCCTTCTCTTCATAATTCACCAACTTGATTTCATTACATGGAATTGGTCCTCCAGTATGTGATTCATGCCCGTTTCGATCAGCTGGTTGGTAATCGAAAAACGCATTAACTGTCACAGCACCACTGCATTGAGTAAGACCATAAGCTTGAATGACTTGACAACCAACAGTGATACGAAGGAAATTAAGCGCAGTTTGAGAAATTGGTCCTGTCATTTTAACAAAGTTTCGTATAAACATTTGAATTTCCCATTGCGTTAAATTATAGTGATGGTAAAAATAAGACGCGAGATTTTACCAGATCCGGTGACAATGACACGAACTTTTCCTCCAAATTTTGCTTTGATCTTATTAAATATCAACATATCCCAAATTGAATTTGTAACTAACTTTCCTTTTCTTAAATGGTTTAATTTAGATGCATATCCTTTTTCAAAAAACATTTCATTACCAAACGTTTGTATCATCGTTTCATGAAATCGAATTAAAAATCGGGGTGAGCTAAGGAATAAATAAGAAAAGAACAAATTTAATATCGAAAAAAAAACTTATTTTATAAGAAATAATATTCGATCAAACCTGGTGAAGATTGTAGGTTTAATTTCTTCGGCTTCTTTTAATACAGTCGATAAATTTCCACTATAAAAAGCAATTGATGCTCCAGAATATAAAAGGGCAATAACTGTAATTCTCTCAAGCATATGAGCTAAAAGATAAAAGATAAATAAATAAAAAAAAAAATAATCTAGAAACAGTTATAAACAAGAAAAACCTATAAATTTTACCAAGTGGCAAATATGACAAATGTCTATCGGCGGGAGTGACTTTTTGAGAATTTGGGAGTGTCGAAAGCAATCCAGCTGTATTTCAAATTATTAAAATCATGTATGTATAATGTAAATAAACGATCCATAAACGTCTTTCGAAACTCACCTACGTCAGCAACGAGATTCTGTCAATTTCCGTGATAATGTTAATACTTATTTTATATTGCGTTAATCATAACAAATGAAATGTTTATATAAACTTACTGCTTGTGTCAATTCAATTCCACTCGGTTCCTACGAAAGGAAACAAAAAAATTTAAGACGTTTATGAAAAAATAATAATTATAATATTAATCTAGCTACATACACCCGATGTAGTGCCACTTGTAAAAACAATTGTCGCTGTATCTTCCGGCTCTAATGATAACAATAACGAAAGTTACCAAAGTTAATTATATATTAAACTAGCTTAATGATCGAATGTGTGTCGTTATTGAGTTTTACCAGCAAAAACAAAGTCTAGTTTAGATCGAGTGCCTAATTCTTCGATATCCTTAAATGTTGTTAAGGTTAAACCAATCGCTTTAGCCTTTTCACTTTGATCAGGAGAAATTGAAGGCTCATTCAATATGACATGCTTCAATGATGCACAAGATTGTGCAGCACTGAAGATCATTGGGAGTGTATCCTTGGATACGACAACTACTCCGATTTGAGTAAGATTGATTTGATTTATGACATCATTTAAACGCGGAGGAATGTTTGGAATAGATACTGTAATTAAACTATAATAACTAGAAACTTTTTGAAACAATTTAAAAATTTTTTAATTCATGAAAAAAATTATCATTAAAATAAATGCTTAGAGATCTTATATTTACCCAAATCTGCAATCACCCATTCTTTATTGGCAAGAAAAAAAAAAATTTAATTTAAAATTTCAAAAGAATCGAAATTCTTTGGATCGGTAATTCATACCTGGACAACTATTCATAAAGATTCCAAACATATTTAATGACTTGGGTGCCAAACCCGTTGATTTTATCATCCCTGATCCAAAATTTGCAACCCTTTCGGCAATTTTCTCTATAATTGATATACGGTTCATTTTAAGATAAATTTACATCATTGTTTTGATTTTCTAAATTCGTTACTTACGATATGAATCCTAACATTTAATTAAAAAAATTAGATTTCATTTAAATTTTGTTTTTAAAATCAAACGAATACAAATATACGTACCCATTCAAAACCATTAGCACCTTTGAAACCAAGGCATTCTATTCCAAGTTTTTTTCCGTTCTCAAATAAATCGGCAATAATTTTTATACTTTTATCGGGGCTTGTCAATAAAGGCAAGCCATGAGCAGAATTATTTGCTCTGTAAATAGCAGTTTCTCCGGGGTTACGAACTTTGGTGCATTCAGACTGTGAAGTCAATAATAAAGGGTGTACATCGGGACTTGGAGCATCATTAATTGAAAGAAATGTAAAAAATATAATTAAAATTAATAAAATAACGGATAAAGTATCAATTTCCATTGTTTTAAAAAGTGAGACGAACAAAATTAATTATTTTCTCACGATTTTTTAAACTATTTTTTATTCTTAATTTGAGATTACACATGTATTACCTGGTTATTTATTAATTATTATACTTTGTCACACAAAAAGTACATAATTAAGATTTGGTTAATTAACCGGTTATAAACGCTTACGTGGTGCAAGTAAATTTTTGGCTCATCAACCTAACCCCTGACCAGTCTCATACTTGGGAACTGTGGATTCACCTGAGCACACTGACTTTTCTTTTTCTTTTCTTGGTGATAACATTAGTCATTTAGATATGTATTTAGTGGGTCTGTTGGAGAGAAAAGACGATGATAGGTCGATTCAAACGGGTTTGTAATATAACGAGGGATAGCTAATACTTGGAATAGTTTTTATTTCTCAATTTGTAATTTTGATTTTATTAATTAATAAAGTGACTGGCCAGTGTCGCATCATTAAAAAAAAAAAATTTAAATTAACTGGTTATATAATTCTAAATATAACTGTAAAAAAAGTTTCTTAAAAACTCTTTTTCCCCTCCAATTTTTTGGTAACAAAAAATTATTAGACAATAAAATTGTTTTTCTATGAAATATTTTAATATTTTACAACTTATTTAGATGGTTTATTGCAATCTTCTTAACAAACATTTTTATTAGAAAGAGTTTTATAAAAATTTTACAACTTTATTATGATTCTAAAGGTAGATAAGTAACAAAAATAACAAGTTAAGTTTAACCCTATAAACAAACAACCAGAACCCATCGCTTTAACTTTAAAGTAAAACTTTAGTCTATGTACATTCAACTAAATGAAAAACAACCAAAAAGTAATCTAATTGTCTCAAATAAAAAGGAGTAGAAATACTTTAGAAGTTAAAGATTTAAATTATTAAATTATTAATTAGAATTACACAATTATTACTATCAGAACAACTGCTTCTATAGAAAACATGTGTTGACAATAAAAAAGAAAGCTCACCCTTGTTACAAATTTCTTTTGTCTTCTTTTATGTGCTGTTTTAGCTGCTTTATTTTTAGATCAACCTTGATGTTACTTTTGTTTATATAAATAAATTATATTAAAAGTATTAAAAGTTTAAAATTTTACAATAGTTTTTGGAAGAAATGAAACTTTTGTAAAATGAACTTAAAATAAATCAGAAACAATACTTTAATAAACAAAGTAAATTAGAAATAATATTTTTATTATAATTAAATCAATATAAGATTCAAAAATAATTTATCAATATAAGATTTTAAGTAAATTAGAAATAATTTATAAATACATTAAATGAAAATAAACTTATCAAAAATATTAAATTTAAATTATAAAGAAATTTAACAATTTATTATAATAATATAAATAAAATTGTTTATAAATAACTTCATTTTGATAAGTTCTCTAAATATTTGATATTATTTTAGCAAAAAAATGTCAAATTATAGAATACTAATTTTTACCTAAAATTTTGTGATTATATAATACTAATACATCATATTTTAGGTCAATTTGTAATAATAAACTATCAAATTTTATTTAGTAAAATACAAAAAATATTTTATTATTAATTTAATTAATAGAAAATATTATTTGTAAAATAACTAAATATTTTTAGCAAAAATTTTATGATTTAAATTATAAAATATCAGTTATATTTTCTTTTGAATTTTTTTTTTATTTTAATATATTTACTAATTTTCAATATATGTTAATTAAATATCAATTAATTATAAATAAAATAGATCAAATTTTAGCTGATTCTTGATGTATACTAATTAGTATAAACCAATTAGCTATACATAAAATAAGTTAAATTTTGATTGAATTTTGGCTGATTCTTAATATATATTAATTGGCAGGTAAATTTTTGATAATTTGCTAATTTTAGATTGATGTAACATATATCTGATACCTCCTATTGATTTAAATTTTAAATTTTTAATAAATTTATTCTTTACTAAAATGAATTTCTTGAATATCTTAATTAAATACAAATATATTATCTTTTTTGCAACTAATAAACTTTTTTTTTTTTTTATTAAATTTGATTTTGCAAATTTATAATTTATTTTTAACCTTTTTCTTTTTGATGAAAACAAAAAACTTTTATATGTTCTACTTTTTTTAAAGTTATTTTTGCAAATAATTATTAAAAGATATTTTATTTGAAGATTAAAATTTTCAGATTCAAATAGATAAATAAACTTTTTTAATATATCATATTTAAATACAGCAAGATTTTTGATAAATTTTTTTGCAATTTTTAAAATTCAATTTTAAAAATAAAATTATTATTTTATTATAATGTTTGAAATTTAAGTAAAAGAATTATTAATATTAAAAAATATTATTAAAAAATGATTTGCAAAAATTTAGTAGATTTAATTTAATATAAATCAATTATTTAAAAATAGATTATATTATTCTTATATCAGAAAAATCAAAACTAATACTTTTGATTTATCTTTTTCTTCTATTTTCCTATAATTTTTATAGCTTATTTTTCTATTTCTTCTATAATTTCTTTAATTTTTTTTAATTATTTTTAATTATTTTTATTATTATAATATTTATTTTAATTTTATAACAAATATTTTTATTTAATTAATTTATAGCTTAATATATAATTAATCATAGTAGAATAGTTTTTATATAAAATGTATCACTTTTTGCTAAAATTAAATTAGGAAGTTTAAAAGTTTTAAGAGCTTAAAATTCTTTTACTAGTTTCAAGTTATAAATAAAAGAATTAATTAAAACTTATAAAATTATTTATACTTTTAACATTATTTTTTATCTAGAATTTAATTGTAATACCTACATTAACTTGCTTTAAAATTTGTCATTAAATTTAACTAAATAAATCTTAATTTTTAAATGTATAAGTTGCAAAATTAATTTAAGTATAATGAATATCTGTAAAACTAGAGAAAATTTTAAAATTATAAATTCTGATAAATAAGATAAATTACTATAATACTTAAATTTAAACTTAAGAATATTAAAATTAAACTCAGTAATAATGTATATTATATATATTTATTATATTTTAATATTATTTAAAATAGTTATTTAAATAATAATTATTAATAAGTTTATAAACATTATAATTATCTTAAAGATATTATATATTTTAATAATATTCTTTAAATTTTATTTTTTAAAATAATACATTAATTTATTTAATATTATATTACTAAGATTATTAAATGAAATCTAAAGATTTTACAAGTTATTTAAATAGAAAAAGATAAATTTTAGAGAAATTATATTAAAACCTTATTAAAAAATCTGCGAAATTTTGAAAAAGGTAAAACTATATTAAAGTTTATAAAATAGAAAAATTATATCAAAACCTTAGTAAAAAATTAGTAAAACTATAATTTAGATATTTTGCAAAAATTTAAAATGAGTTTAAACAAGTAACCTTAATTGTCACTAACTCTATTTTTAATATCTATCTTAAAAAATTCTATATAATTTTTTTTAAATCAATACTATTATTTATATGGATGCTTTATAGTAAAAATGAAGAAAACTTCCAAAAAATTTTTTTACTTTATAAGCTAAATATTATTTTTTTAGTAAAATAAATTCAGATTTAATATTAATTTAAAAAAATTTTTTTGGCAGTTTCCTTTCTTTTTATTGCAAGATTTATTTAATAAATTTAATGATAAGTTTAAAAGCAAATTTAGGATAGTATATTAAAATCAAATTTTAGATAGAAAATAATATTAAAGAAAAAATAATCTGTAGAAATTTTAAATTGATTTCTTTATTAATAATTTGAAATTTATAAAAGAATTCTAAATTTTTAATATTTAATTTATAATTTAAATAAAAGTAAAATAAGTTATATAAAATCATTATATTATATTTATATTATATTAATTATTATTTATAAAAAATATATATTAGACCTAATCTGATGATAAATAATAAATCTAAAACTCTAAATAGATTAGTTTAAGCAGATTAATCAAGTAATTTAAATTGAGAGAATTAGGTTAAATTAAATAATAATTTAATCTAATTTAAATTTTAATTTAATTGATCTGATCTAACTAAATCATTTAAGAAGAATGATTTATTATTATTAAAAAAATAATTCTTATTATTCTAATTAAATAATTTATCATTTTATTATTCTAATTGAACAATATGTTATTACTTAAGAAAAATGATTTATAATTGAATAATTTATTATCATTTTAATTAAATGATTAATTATTATTTAAAAAGAATAATTAGTTGACCTAAATTTTATTAAATTAGGTCAAATTATAATATTAATATTAATCTAACTTAAATTTAGTTTAAGTAAACAGATTAATCTAATCTGATTTGAAACTTTAAATAAATCATACAATTATATTTAAAATATTAAAATTTTATTATATATTGATATATCATAATAATATAAAAATAATAAATTAATTAATATTATTGTATTATTTTTACATTATTATTATATAATAAGAATATATAATATTAATAAGATAATTATATTAAAATTATTTCAAATTCTTTAAATAATAAAAAAAAATAAAATTTTATTTTTAAAACAATCTAATACTTAAAAATATTTATAAAAAAAACAAATAATATTAATTATTACAATTTTAATATAATATATTAAACTTATTTCAAAACCTTTAAGCCTTATAAAACTCAAAAAATATAGCAACCAAAAGATGCAATTAAGTTACAATTTGTGATACAATTAAATTTACTTATGATATAATTAAGTTATAATTTAAAAGTAATCATAATAATTATTTTTAATAATAATAATTTGATTAATTTAATTTAATGATATTGAGAAAAATAAAATATTTAAATAAATAAGATTCATCACATTTATTTTATTTATTTAAAAAATATTCTAGTTTTGATAAAATTAAAATACTTTTAAAAAATAATAGTGATATATTTAAACATCTAACTGCTTTTTATTATTGAATAAAACCTGTTTGATGAAAAATGTTTATATAAGAAAGGATAATCAATATTAGAATTAGATCTTATCTAATTTCTCATAATGGACTATTAGACTTTAAATCTAATGGAAATATCACATTTTATAATTTTAGCCAAATTATAATTTTATATACTATAACTTTAACCAATTTATAATGTTAATCTAACTTAAAATCATTTAACTAGAATGATTCTACTGACTGATCTGGATTTCAAATTTATCTCTTCATGCTTGAGATCAAATTCTAAATGGAAACTTCGATATTTTTATTGAGAGTTTAAGGGAACCTAATTATTTAAAAAATTCAATATAAATTTTATACCCGGAACGATCTTAACTAAAAAAAAAATTGCAAAAGCCAATCAGCCATCGACTCAATTATTGAGCCGGACATATTGAGTCATACTGCGTAGAAATATAAATTTATAGCTGTTGGACCGAAATCTATAGTCCAATAGTCCAAATTTTAATGGAATTTGAATGGACTAAGTCCAGTAGTCCAATGGTCCAATGGTCCAAAAGGCCGATAATAATATGAAAATATTGACAAATCCTAAATTCTTACTATATCAATATTAAATCTGAAAAATGAATTATGCTTATGAGATCAACCGATCATGTGACTTTATGTTTGATCAAAATAATTGAACGATTTTTTGGTTTAATAACAAGATTTAAGGCAATACAGAAACCTATCTAGAAAATATCGATTAAGTCTTCAATTGATCAGGGCTATGTGAACACGAATCAATTAATTAAAAGCTGAAATGGTCTGTTGTCACAAATCTAACAGAAATGTCAAGAACTGATCTTCAATAAGCAAGACACAGCAATTTTCGCAAATTGGCTTCGTCTATTATAATGATAATGCTTTTTCATTTTTATAGTGCTGCTACTGAATCTTGCGATGTGGCTTCGCTCAGTAATAGCATTCTTAATAATGCTGAAAGGCAAAAGATTGCAGAATTAATAACCTTGTTGATGCAAATCTTCACATAAAAAAAGATTAAAAAATTGTTGCCAATTTAACTCTTTACCTAGCATGAAGAAAATTTCCTTTACAACGAAACTTATTTAGCATTCATTTTTTAAAAATATCAAATTAAGGAAATTTTTTATACATTCACATGGTATTCGTAAAGTGGATTGTTAGCATATGGATGATCTTATCTCAAAAATCGATTAAATTAATCATATCATCATCATAGCGTAAGGTGCATTTGTAATGAAATTCATAGAAAGAAAATTGCACTCTTTATTCACAAATTTGACGTTATTATCCCTTGAAAAACAAGAAGTTGGGTACATTACCGATTTCGTCAACGTCTAAATATCAAAGAAGAAGAATTGGGAGGCTTATACACTTTAAACTTGCAGCTGGAGTTGAAATCAAAAAATTGAAGGTCCGAGGTGTACAATTGCCAGAATTATAAAATTGTAATGGTATTTAACGCTCCGAAAGAGCTCGATAAAAAATTAAATTGGCAAATTGATTTTTTTTTGTTATTTTAATTAGATCAGATTGGAAATTTTTTTTTGTGTAATATAAGTTCTCATACATTTTTATTACAATATATGTTTTACTTGGTAACTCTTTGAAATATGTACTTATTCACCTACGAAAACTAAAAAGAAGTATTTCTCGGTGCTTGATGTTCTCTTCCGCCCAACTTAATTTCTCGGCTTCTCTCGAAATTTTGATTAGTGATAATAACGGGATTTTACCAAAAAAAGAAAGACATGTTACACGTGATAAGTAGAGTTGATTAAATTAGATTCAATTCAAACACTTTCCCTGCAGGAACAGTAAAACGCGCTCTAATTCTCACAATAACTAAAACAAGAGACCCTTTATTTCATAAAACTCGTTGCACTTCCTATTTACACGGGAGTGTTTACAAATAATTCACAAACAAAGAAAACTTCAGGAAGGTTCCTGGAACTCATAAGCGTCACAGACAACACTTTTCTTTTCTCTATTGTAGCAGGTGTTTCATTACACCGATTACAAAAGAATCAAAAAGAGATATTCCACTAAACTCTCTGTAAAGGGTGTTAGGTCAACTTACATAATGGATAAAGAAGAAAGCGACGAGAACTTTGGCTTCGATCTCGGGGAAGAAGACGACGCCTTTGGTTTTCTTTTAGACAATGACAACGATGATAACACGGAAACTTACACAGTTGACAGTAATAGTGCATATGACGCGTCCCAGGAAACCATAAAACCTTGCCCTGAAGAAAACCGTAATGAACTAATTACCCATAAAGCTGGGTTTGACGGTGTTGATCAGGTAAAGGTAAATAAAATTTTAAAAAAGTTAGAAGAAAGCTCACGATTTGGCCAATTAAAGGCCAAAAAAGATGCCGAACTACAAGAAAAGATCGAGGAACAGCGCCGGATCTTCGAACGCCTTCAGGCGCAAGATTTGACCTTCGTGAAGTCACGTGTTGAACACTGTATTAACAAAGTTGAAGAGGATCGTGATCTTAGCAAGTATATCGTTTGCGTGGATATGGATGCATATTATGCATCCGTCGAAGAAAGAGATGACCCAACCTTGGTTGACAAACCAATGGGTGTAGGAGATTCAGCAATGCTATGTACAGCAAACTACACAGCAAGAAAATTTGGTGTGAGGAGCGGTATGCCTGGATATTTCGCGAGGGCACTCTGCCCACATATAAAAATTGTAAAACCAAACTTTGAAAAGTATACGGCTGTATCACAACAAATTAGGACGATTTTTGCAAGATACGACCCAAACTTCAGTGCAATGAGCCTTGACGAAGCATTTCTGGATGTAACAAATTATGCCCAAAGTCACAATCAGTCTCCGGATGATGTGGTACAGCAGATAAGAGACGAGATACGCGGTGAAACGAAGCTAACTGCCAGTGCTGGTATCGCCGCTAATAAGTTATTAGCAAAGGTGTGCGCGGAAGTAAATAAACCTAATGGCCAATTCAGGCTTGATAATAATAAAGATAAAATTCTTGATTTTCTTCGCGATCTTCCTGTAAGGAAGATTTGTGGTGTAGGGAAAGTATCTGCGAAGATTCTAAACGGTGTCCTTGATATTCACACATGCGGAGATCTGTTGGATAAACTCGTATATGTCAATATGATGTTCTCCGAAATTTCTTTTAATTTTTACATGCGAATTTCCTTAGGTATTGGGTCAAGTGCAATAAATACGAATCATACTCGAAAGAGTATGAGTACTTCTAGGACCTTCACTCCTACCAATAAAGTGAGTTCGTTTTATAAAACTTTGCGTTATATTGCAGAAGAATTGGCACGAAGACTCGATCAGGAGAATATGGAAGGAAAAACGCTATCGGTTGTCTTCAAGAAGCAATCATTCGTTCAGTTCACGCGGCAGAAAATTCTCACCAGGTATATAAGCTCTCGGCATGACCTGTATAGTTATAGTAGAGCTATCTTAGATAAAGAAATTCCAATATCTCTCCGTCTCTTGGGTATTCGAATCGCGAATATTCGTGATAAGGATACGTCTAATGTTTTTGGTGTTAGGAAATATTTTGCGGTTGAAGATGTTGATAATAGAAAAGATGTTAGTTTTGTCAACCAGATCATTGATGAACCATCAATATCAAATCATACAGGTATGCCTTTAAGCTCTATTACAAGTCCTGCTCAGGATTCAAGTGAACCAAAAAATGAAGGTGAGTCGAGTCATAATGAGCAAAGTTTGCAACAAGAAAATATTTATCCAGTATCAGGGTCTCGGGAAACAAGTCCGCCAAGATGTAACATTTCTCGAGCATCAGAACTGTTACATAATATTTCGCAACTTGGTGAGTTTCCCCAATACATGCATCAACGAAAGATAGATATTGTTGTGTGTCAAGATAATAGTTCACGAAAGCCAAAAGGGCAATCTACATCGGAATCTCAACATTGTCATGTAATACAGAATTACATTTCTCCTACATGCGTGTCTCAACACATTAATTTGCAAGATATTAATGTATCTCCTAAGACCCAGAATACAAATCTGAGCAGTGATAACTTAACAGCCGAGATTCAAACACAATCGCCATCTATTCTTGATGACATCGATCCAGATTTCGCTACAACCACGGAATTATTAGGTAAAACTTCAATTCCGAATGATTCCGAAAATGTTTTTATTAAACCTGATGAGAACTTTATTGAGTCAAAGGTCAAGCCTAACTCAAGGAAGCGAGTATTAAGTAATTCTGATGAAGATAAGACTAGTTTATCAACTATTTATGAACCATTGACACCAAATAACAAGAATAATGTTCATGAACAGGAACAAATTCAACCACGGACTGAAAAAGAGGCGAGCTCCTCCAAAGGAAATGATGAAAATGAAAATGAATCGAACGTTAGGACTAATCCAAGGAAACGGAAGTTATGGAATTCAGAAGAGGACGATAAGTCTTCTGAATTATTGACACCAAATAAGAATTGTGATTGCTGTGATCAAGAATCAAATCAATCTCAAACTCAGGTTAATGATAATCAAATACGCGTTGAGAATACAAGTACAGCCCATAATAATGCTGAATTTCATAATTTCGATCTTGCAACGTTAGACAATGATAACTTTGAACGGCGAATGAGACAATCTTGGGACTGTCCAATATGTGGCCGATATTTTAACAACCCAACAAGAATGCGGATTAATAGTCATCTAGAAGCCTGCAGAGCGCCTAGATTTTCTAATAATAGAAATGGTAGAGTTAGAGGTCGTGACAGAGAGAGAGGACGAGGTAGATCACGACCTTCGTCTCAACCTATATTAACATTGTACGATTTCTTTTCTTCGTCTCATCGATGGAATTAAAATCCAATCATTGATCATAAGGAAAGGCATTGAAGAGAAAAAACAAAAAGATACCAAATATTAATAATTTAAGAAGCTTTAGCATAGAATTATTAATTATTTTTGGACGAGTCAATTTATTTAAAAAGAGACTGATTTAAGAATGTCAGCGATCGAGGATTGATGAACGATAAATTTGGTTAAAAAAAAAAAAAAAAGGCATTTTATGGCACAAAAAAGAAATTATTATTGTCTTTGATAATAACATTGGGAAGAGCTTATATAACTTAATAATGGTAAAAATTTTGATAAAATTTACGCGTATAATTTTTATTAGCGTAAAGTAATAATTTTGATAGATTTGCTTGCATGAATTTTCTGCGAGAATTTAATTGTAAAGTAACGCACTAAAAAGGTTGATAGAAGAGGAATTTACTTGGGATATTTATTACAAGTATTGATATTGTATGTATGATTTATTTTTAAAGACATGTATGTAAGTAACATATTCAAATGATAATAGAGTTCAAGTAAATGTAATAAAAAAAAAAAATATTATTATTTTGCTACAAGGTGAATTATTGCAATCCTTACGATTAACCTTTGATTATCAATCTTACATTTAAATTTCGTTACAAAAGGAAAAGAGAAAAGTTTTTGAACAAATAATCTTAATACAATAATAATAAGGCAGATTTTGCATATTGAAATAAATAAGACTATGAAAAAATAGTTGTAGAGATTAATTGAAATTATTAATACAATAAATACATTTTTTAATAGCAACATTCCTCATCATTTTTTTTTTTTTTAAAAAAAAAAAAAAGTAAAAATTCAATTTCATTCTTTTCGATAAAGAATATCGTAATGTCCAGGGCGATATAACAACACCAAAGGTTTTAAAGTGATATTTCCTCCTGCGGGTTCGTTATCAGGATAAAACTCATGAAAATTAACTTGTTCCATCGTGTCAGATCCACTCATATACGCGATTTCAACAGGAACGTTCAAAGCCTTAGTCAATGCAATGACGTGAATATGATCAGCTTCCTGATCCATGACCTCTACATACTTACTACAATACTGATCCATTTCAGTTTCAAATTCCAGGAAAGGTTCATATTCTTGACGATACTTTTTTAAATAGGCCGCAGTAATTACACGAAGATACCAGACTATATGATTAGAAATATCATCGGTTTGAAAGATTGCCAATAACATAGAGTCGTCACGTTCACCACGCTCGATGGCTTTCATCTGTTCTTCAACGACATCGTAAATATCATCATAAACCAACGGTTGATACCCAGATGATTTAAGCAAAGTCTTTGTTGCAATCAAAGAATCGAGAGCCGTTCGAAGAATAGTTAAATTATTGGAAAGCAAAATTCGTTCGAACCATGCAAACCCAAAGGCTACATGATACATGATAACAACACTATAGTATTAATTCACGGTTTCTTGGAAATGAATTGCTAAAAGTTAGTCATTAGGAATAGTTACCCCTATAAAAGCAGTTACCATCACCACGACAACGTCTTATCTTATTATGTCTCTCTGCCAATTTCTACCATTATTAATTGTAAATATGAATTTCTTTGAACCATCATTCTCACATGATGGTTTGTTGATGATAAATAGTACAAAAAAAAAAAAACAAACCATAATTTTATTCCGATAAACGTCACTACCCTGTTCATATTCTTGATATAACTTTTGAATGTCCTCTGATATGCAAACGAGCGGTGTTCTTTCGGCCTCTTCTTTTTTAATGGATATCTCATATTCCAAATTCTGTTGAAATTTAACTTGATCTTCGTGTGCCGCATCCTTATTAGCAGTATCTTCTGGTTTAGGAGCTTCCACGGGACCCGGTGATGGATTAACAACGGAAGTGGTTTCGGTAACTGGTGCACTTACAGCTTGTGCATTATCAACTATTTCAGGTTGTGCTTGTTCTACATTGGTTCCTTCTGTATTTTCATTTGACTTTTCATCAAGTATTTTTTTCGTTTCCTTTGAACTATCCTCTTCCGCATTAACTGGCTTCTCGGGAAGATTTGGACTAGACTCCACATTTTGTTGCGCGTTTGTGTTTTCTTCTTGATTGGTCGTAGAACCATCATGAATTTCTTCTCGTGAAGGTTCTTCTCCTCCTCCCATGTTTATAAAACAGAAAGTAGACTAAATAAAACAACAAATTTGGCCGTCAAAGACAGAGTCTAATTAAAGCGTTTTTTTACTATGTTCATTATCCCTTAAAATTTACGTAATGATGTTACACCATCATTGTTCATGTACTACTGATTATAATTGTCGGGTTTTAAAAAAAAAATTTTTTTTATCGCAAACATGTCTAGAAAATTCATATCAATTACTTGGCGAATTCTTTCCAACGTTAGACCGAGAAATTCTTTAATACCTAACTGCAGAATTTTAACTTCAAAATTTTATAATTTGAATGGGCTACTTACAAACAATATTACTGTGACCGTACAACCACTTTCTCACAGTTTCTTCACTAGTCAACGAATACTGCAGTCTTCAAAGAAAAAAGTAGGTGGGAAAGGTGGTAAAAAAGGCAAGAATTATGTTAAAGACGAAGACGAAGAAGTGGAGGAGGTCATTAATATAAAAAATAGAGATTTTGACTTAAATAAAGTTGAAACTAAAGTAAACGCGGTTATTGAAAAATTAAAAAAGGAATATAGTTCTATTAGGATCGGTCGTGCGAACCCAGGTATGTTATGTTTCCTTTGAGCGAAATTCATTCAAATGATTAATTTACCTTAACTTTATAATAAAAAAAAAAAATGTCTATTTAGCCATTCTTGATCCCGTAATAGTACCTTTTAAAGGCAACAGCGCACCTCTTAAAGATATTGCACAAGTCATTGTTAAAGATCCTCAAACCTTGATAGTACATGTACATGAAGAAGAAGTATGGAGCCATATGAGAAAATATTATGACTTTAAATCTAGATCAAACTCAACAAATATCTTATTATTATTCTCATTCTCTAGTTAATAAAAGCAGTAGATAAATCCATAAGAGGTTCCAATTTAAATTTAAATCCCATGATTGAAGGTAAACATATTAAAGTGCCGATACCCAAGTAAGCATTAAATTAACTTGATCAAAGCAAACTCATTATTACACGTGATTGACTCACCTTTTCCGTGTTTAGAATCACAACAGAATATCGTGAGAAGATGACTAAAGTCGCATCAAAGTTGGCTGAGAATGCAAAAATTAAGATTAGGCTAGTAAGGCAAGATGGTATGAAAGATCTAAAGCATGATAGTAAGAATGGATTATCAAGTGATGAATCAAGAATATTAAATAAAAAAGTAAATATTTTATCATTTCATTTTTTTTTTGAGTTTGCTATGAATTGTTGATACAATTATCTATTTCATTTTATTCCTTCTTTAGCTTGAATCGCTTATAGAGAAATTCGTATCAGACATTGATGAGATTTTGAAAGTCAAAGCTAAAGAGTTATCTGGGGTCTAAATCCAGTTACTCACCATAAGAAATTTTGGTTCCATCCATCTACCCTTGTAATTTCCTTTTTTGGTTTGTAACACTTTGGTGACACTTTGTGACACATATATATCACGGTTTCCGTTTTCTAGTTTTTATTTGTGTATATAAAAGACAATAATATTTGCTTTTAGATTTTTTTTTTCTTTTACCTTTAATAATTAAAAAAAGTCAACAAGATCTAATACACTACTTCAATATATAAAATTTGGACCTTAGATTGAGTCTTCCCTTAAAGTAATAAGGATCGGTTTTAAATTAGAAAATATTTTGTGCAATAAAATGTAGAAAGCACTTTTACCAGTATTCTAGACATAATTGTGAAGTCAGATTACAGAGAGGCAGTACCGCGTCAAGAAGATGAATCCTCTTTTCTAAACAACGGTCACGGATGCTGAATACTTTGGGTTTGCTAAATATAGTTATTTCACGGGTACCATTTTTCGTCTTGGCATCCTGTGAAAAAACTATTACATATTTCATACTCGCCTTGTCAATGGAAAAACAAACGAAAATCTAAAAATAAATTTTGCTAGTTGTGTCATATTAATAATAAGCCCATAGTTACATAATCCTGATCGATAAATTATTCAAATGTACCACATATTTTCAAAATGAACATTATATTCAACCTCATTGTTCTTTCTGCTCAAGAAGAATAGTTAATCCGAGGGTCAGACTCAAATCAATTAATTACCTTAAGCACTTTGGCCAAAATACTAATATTTGTAGAATATTAATTGCATTTTTATAGATGCGCAGCCAATATCAAAGAAAGATGTGAAACCGCGAATCCGAAGCTGACCTCTCTTCATTTATCTAAAATTTGAGAATTAAAACTCCTCTTTATTTACTATTAATTTAGTAATATAATTAAACTTTCAAGCCTTAATATTTATTTTTTTTGCTGACAAAAATAAATAAAGACGAAAACCAAATTTAATCACTGTATTATATATCATTTTAATTATTTCTGAAATGTTTCTTATAAAAAAAAAAATTGTTCTAATTAAAATAAATATTTTAAAAGCAATTCCTTTTAAAATGATTTTTAAAATAAATTAATAAAAACTTCAATAAAATTTTTACTCTTTTTAATAGGAAAAACGTCTTTTTAAATTCACTTCTATAAAAGAAAATCAGGTTTTATGAGATGTAAAATTAGACTTTAAATAGTTATAATAGTAAAAGATTAAAAAGAATGCCATCCCAAATATTACTTAGCTTTAACTAAATTAAAATAATGTTTCTTCCTTCTAATATCACAAGTTATTTTTAATATTAAATTTATTTCGAATTTTAAAAAATTATAAAAAATATTATATGTTAAAAATCTTTGAAGATAACAAGAATATCTTAATATCAAAAAAAAAACTATTTATTATTTAAAAAATTGTAAAAATATAAACTTAAAAATTAATTTAAAATTATATAAAAATCTTAACTTATTCATTAGATATAGATTAAAGATTAAAGAACTTTATTATTATTTTTTATTAATAACTTTTTTATGATTTTAAAAAAAAATTTTTTTAACTTAATTTATTTTTAATAAATCTAATATAATAAATTGATTCAAAAAAATATATAATAAAAATGATAAATATAAAAGTTTAAAACATACTCATTTTACAAAATTTATTAAATAATAAGAATAAATACTTTAGCATAAAAGATATAAATTTTTTTGATTACTAAATTATTTGATATTTATAAAATTTTATATATATTAAAAAATTTATTATAAAAATTAAAAAAATATAATAAATAAATAAAATATAAAAGTTAAATCTTTTATAATTTATAATTAAAAATAAATAGTTATAAAATAAATTCAATTTATAATAAATTTGATAATGTTTAGTAATCTGTTGTAAAAAAAAGTTATTCTAAGAATAATAAAAATACATAAAATAAAAGGAAGAAAAAAAAGAAAAAATGGAAAAAAAGATATAAAAATAGTAGGTAAAAAGCAAAAAAAAAAAGAAAAAAAAATGATTAAGATATAAATAAGAGTAGTTTTGAAATAAGTAAAAAAACTTTACTTTGAGAAAATAAGAATCAACATTATTAATTATAATCAATAAATCAAAGTATATTTTAAACTATAAATCTAAAATAATTAAAAAGAATGTAAATAATTGTAATTCATAAATTATTTTAATAAATAAACTTATTTTCTTTTATAATCTTAAATCTTTATTTTTTAATAATTATAAATAAGATAAATTCTTTATTATCATATTCTTTATAAGAACTAATTTTCATATTAAGAATGTTCTTTTACAATAAATTATTATTTTAAAATAAATTTCAAAAAAATTCAGAATTGAACTCTTATAGATTTTCTTTTCATTTTCTAGTTTATTTTATTTTCTCTATTATTTATTTAATTATCACAAATATATAATTAATAATATAATTTTTTGAATAAGTTTTTGTAAAGTTCTTTAAAATTTATACATGTTATCATTGTGAATAACTGTAAGAACTTGCAATGATATTGTTTAAGTAATTATGATTTTCAATATTTCTAAAAAATAATCTACATCTATTTTAAGATTTATTGATTTTAAAAAAAAAGAATCAATTATATACTTTTCTTATATTATTAAAGAATTATAAGTTTATTTATAAAGATATATTAGTTTTTTGATCTTTAGTTTTCATTAGCCAAATAGAAAATTCATGTATTATCTGTTGATTATACTATCTAAAATTTATTAATATCAATAATTATCATATATTAAGACTTTTGCAATATATATTAAGTTAAGTATAATATTTTTTTAAGTAGTTAATCTAAATCTTTACAATTTTAAGTTTTTTAGATATTAGCTTATAAAAGAGATTATTATGCTAAATAATTTAAAGTTCTCCTATTTTTAATAATTTTAAAATTTAGCATTACAGTTAACTCTTATTAAAATGAACTCTATGTCCTAGACTTCAATTTCGCTATAAGGATATAGTGAAGATTTTAAGATTTAATTGGCCAATTCACTATAACAAGAGTATTTTTATTATATTTGTTCAAAAAATTCGTTATATCAAGAGTTC
>CAJVPP010000029.1:0-60280 GCA_910592005.1 Funneliformis mosseae | reverse complement strand
CAAGTTAATATTCTTGATTACTTTCATAATGATATAGTTGAATAAATTTTATATATAATAGTTAATATAGCTAACTTGATTTTGAATAATAAATATAAATTTTTCGTTCGCAATTTATTAAATAATCACGTGCCTTTGATATTATTGGTTAATATTATATACCGAATAGTTCGGTATAAATATGAATATTATATAGCGAATTCACTCTATACTGAACCAAACCTTCCGGAACGGCAGGTTCGTTATATCCAGTGCCGACTGTAATAAATAAGAAAAATTTTTGAAAAAAGTGGTAAAAAAATATTTTAATAAAAAATATTACTATTTAGACTAATAATGAAATATTTTTTTGGTAAAGGTATGGAAAATAAAAAAAGGAAGAAGTTTAAATAGAGGAAGTTTTATTTTTTATTTGTAGGTTAAACCATAGCTATTTTTGAAGATACCCATTTTTATATAAAAATTCTTAGATAAAATCTAATAATAAAGAGTTTTTGGTAATTAAATTTCTTATTTTTTTAACAATGTAATACTATTGCAATTTTATTAAATCTAAGTTATATTATGATATACAAATAATTAAAAACAAATGAATTTAAGATTAAAAATAAAATAAAAAAACAAAAACTACAACTATTCCCTATAGTTTTATTTTAAGCTTGTTTAAATTGACCAATTATCAGAAAATTTTCTAACTGACTAAGAGATATATATCTAATAATTAAGTATTTAGCAGAAAATTCAAATAAATTATTCATACCTATTAAAAAGTCTAACTAATTAAAATTAAATTTAATGGCTAAAGTGGTTTAAGTTTTCTAAAAGTTAGAATATTTAGCACTAAGTCTAGGGCTGAGTGAATTTTAATTTTATCATGATACCTTTTTTATTTATTTAAGATACTTTATTTTTTTTCATCTTGATGATATTAACACATCTGTAAATTCAAATTTCATTATAAAGTAAATGTAATATATAATCAGTAAAATAGATAAGTACATCTATTAAATTTATAAGAGAAAATAATCTTCTAAGAAGATAAAAAAGAGTTGAAAGAAAGAAATCTTTTGATATATTAATAAATGAGTCTAAATTAAACATTAGATCAAAATGCTGTAAAATTTCCTGTTTGATAATTATAAATAATAATATTCTTTTGTTATTTTTCCTTAACTTTGATAAAATATAGGATTTAATAAATAATAATATTAAAGAGTGAATCATGTGATTGTTATTTTTCTTGGTTAAGTATCTTCATAGGTGATATAGATCTTCACTTTCTTAGAAGTAAGAGAGACATTTTCAATTTTTATAGATATTTGATCTTCTAAAAACTAGATTAGATAAGGTAGGTAGTTTATTCAATATATATTTAATTTTAAAGGACTTTTTCTTTCTTTGCTTGAACGAAGTAGTAACAGCAGAATCATTATCTATGGTATTTATATAATAGATGAAACTTTTCTAGTAAAAGTTCAAAATATCAAAACAATTCAGTGTTAAAGTATATATTCAGATCTAGGAATAAACAAAATTGAAGTAAAGCATTCAGTTCTTTCTAAAATTTTCTTGAAGAAGACTCAATTGGAATATCTTCTATTATTAAATATAATTGGAATTTCTTGAAAATAATATTATTAATACTAAAATCAAATTTTAAGGAATCCTTTTTAGCCAATTTATCTGTTATTTTATTGTATAAGTTATCTAAGTATCCTTTAATTTTATACATCTTGATTGATAGTTATAAATTCTTGCATATACGTGATAATAAAATCCAAATTATGTAGTTTAGAATTTTTCTCTTCTTCTGATTATAGAATAATCCATTATGATAAAGTTATTTAAACTATTTATAACTATCTGGCTATCTAAAAATACTAAAATGTATGACTTAGAAAGACAAATAATAAGAGCAGTAAGTAACTCTAAGAGTTTAGCTCTTGTTGATGATAGTAAATTTGTAATGGTTACTTGAAAGATAATTCTATTATAATTTGACAATTCTAGGCTGATCTATCCTATACCTATTTTATAATTACTTGATGATAAGTTAGTTAGTAATCTATTAGTATAAAAGTGAAGCAATATAAAAGTAGACAGTGATTTAGTGACCAAGATCAATTAATCTTAATAGGATTTTTTTATAATATATTTTAGATTAAGTTGATATTTTAGAATGTTTTTTGATCTTTATAGGTTTCTAAGTTAATAAGATAGTCTGGTGTTAAATTATAAAGTCTAAATTTATGTACCTTAATTAATTGTTTAAGAGGTTATTACATAATTCTGTAGTCTTTAATGGGGTATTCTTTTTTAATTATTTTAAGAATAACTAGTTTGTTAACTTTCCATTCACAAACACATAAAATTTTTTTAATTAATAAAAATATTTTAGTCAAATTATTGAAAGGTACTGACAAAATTCCTTGAGCAATGATCTATTAATTTCACATTTAGGAATTTCTTATCAATTTTTCAATGATAGTGTGATTCAGTAAGGAATGATGAGCTATTACAAATTTCTTCTTTCTATTATTATTTATACTAAATTCTATATAATTATTATTACTATAGTAAATGTTAATAGAATCTAATCTAAATTTATTTAAAACTATTTTACTATAATTATTTTCTAATACTAAGCTAACAACTAAATTGTATAATGTAGAATACTTTTTAGATCTATCAAATTCATTATATAAAGATTTGTGCAGAATATTTTTCCAATTAAACAAAAGAGTGCTACTTTTATTCAGGAATTGATCAAGATAAATTAATCCAAATTTAGATATAGTTAAAAATCATTTTTCAAAGTTTTTAAGTAGTATAAAGAAGCAAAGGAGAATGACTTCTTCAGTTATCCTATTCACCAGTAAAGAATTGATTCTGAATAATATATTAATATTATTATATTTCAGAAGGCTAATAGTAATTCTAATAATATTTAAATGGAAATATCTATCAATTTTCTATCCAAAAAGGTGAGAGGTGATTTGTATAAAAAGAATTTTGATTGAAGATAAAATAGTCTGATTTTTGCAACTTTATTGTAGATTGATCTGGAGTTAAATTGGTATGGAATAGCTGTTAATATCACTTTTAGTTGTTAATTTTATAGATCATTGAAATTATAAAATATACTTTCTTTAAAAATGCAATCTGAAGAATTGATGACATAGTTTAAGTTATATTTTACTAGTTATCTGATGGAAGAGGTAAATGAATGACACTCTTTAAAGGAAAGAAAAGTTATTTGCATTCTATATTCAAGGATAAGAAATAGTATCATATTTAATATATAAATCAGCTGTTTATCTGTAAGATTTTTATTTTTCAAGTTAACGTAAAAGGTACTAATAAAATCTTAAAATTGTTTTTTGACAAATTATGGTAAGTGAGCAATGTTAATCCAAACTTCAAAATCTAATAAAATCTAATTCTGATTTAATTAGAATTGAATTTAGGCTAAGTTTTAAAGAAATTGATGTATTTGATGATATAATATTTGTGAGAAGTTGTGATTTATTTTTATTGATAGCAGTCTTTGTGATCATATAGAATTTATCAGCTATTAATAAAATTTCTTCTAAATCTTCTTTTGAGCTAATAATCCAATTTGAATTATCCATAAATACTAGTGCTAATATCTATGTGAAAATAGTAATTTTATTTAATAATTTTACATTATTAATCTAAAAGTGTTATATATTGTAACCTTTATTTGACATTTAGATTTTATATAAGAATGGATTAAAGTAAATGCATCACAGTAATAGAAAGATTACTTTTTCTTAATCTATGCTAATTTTCACATTATAATAGTTTGATAGTCCATCTCTGATAAAAACTATATTTTTTTTATTAGTGAATAAGTTAATTAAGCATGAAATATAATGTTTAGTATTTTAATTTGTCTTAAAATGAGTTTGAGTAACTTTAAGTCAATTCTATCATAAGCTTTGAAAATATTCTAAAGAAGAATTTATAGTTCTTTTTTGTGTTCTTTTACATTTTTAATTAATAGATTAATAATTTTATTAGATCTTTAATGGATTCTCTTAAGAGATCTACAAAATTGTTACTTTTAAGTATATTGTATTTAGCTAGAGTTTTTGATAGTCTATTAATAACGATTTTAACAAAAGCTTTATGTATGTATTTGAGTAGTATAATTAGGTGAGTCTTGACTATATTATATTCTCAGTCCATAGGTTTGGAAATGGAATATATATATGTGATTTTCTATTCTAAGAGAATATCACCTAGTATAAAATACCTTTTAATTAGATTCCAGAGAAATAATTGTATTAGTCATAAATTTAGCGAAGTAAAAATATTATCTATTTTATTGGATGAACTATTATTAATATTATTAATATTAGATGGGAAAAAGTAGAGAGATCATTTTCATGGCTGTCTTTTTAGAGATCTGAGAAGTTTCTTTAACAAAGTTTATCTATTAGGTGAAACAGCTATCTTATTTTATTATATTTTTTTAATTTATAGTAATAATTATCAAGATTAGTATTAAAATCACCTATTATTATAAAATAAAAATTATTTATTATGCAACTATTTATTAAATTTAGAATTTGTTTTTATAAGAATCTTTATTTATATACATAGAAAGGATCACAAGTGTTAACTTTAATATAATATGAAAAAATTCTGAGTTTTATATGTCTTCTTAGTATTATATCTATATATAGTAATCTGAGTGATATAAAGTTTGTTCTGAAAATATATTTATTTCACTTTTTTGAGATAAGTAAGAGCACACCTATATAAGAAGTTAAAGATTCTAGGTAGCTCCAATAACAATTATATGAAATATTATTTCTAAATTTAATAATGGTATTTTTTGTGTGTATTATTTCTATTAAAATAACTATATCTAGTTTTTTAATCTTTTAGTATTCAAAGATCTGATCAGCTTTAATTAGATCTGTAAATTTACATATGCTTCTAATATTGTGTATAGAGATTTTAATAATGTCTCTGTTTATTATCTTTTCAATATTAATATAATCTAATATTTGGATATTATTATTTATAGTATTTATTGTTGATTACTTATATTTAATTATTATTATTGATAATATAAATCTATTATTATTTTTTTATAAATTATTAATTTATTAAATTATATGTAATTAATTTTATTTTAAATAAAATTGTCAGCGTTGAAAATTTACTCTAGAAAAATGATTTACAAAGTTATTAGATTTAATTTATGTAGATCATATTAAGGAAGATCTTGGTTGACATATTGCATTAGAAAATCATTTAATTTGAAGGATTTACAAAATTCATCTAATTCGTCTTTCTTCTGTATTTTCTATAAAGCCTGTTTATTCTGTTCTATCTGTAATTTCTTTAACGTCTATAACTTATTTTATTTCTTTTTATTACTTTTATAGTTTATATTATTTTTATTATTATTATTATTTTATTATATTTAAGTATATTTTTATTAAGACATATATCTATATTTATTTAATTTATAGCGTAGTAAGTAGTTAGCTGTAGTAAATTAATTTTGTATAAATAGAATAGCTTTTTGCTTAAATTGTAAATTAACTCAGTTGTAAGTTTATAAACTTCTCTGCAAGTTTATTAATTCTTTTGTGAATTCCAAATTATAAATAAAGGAATCAACTTAAATTTATACAAACTACTTTTCTCTTTAACGTTGTTCTTCATCTAGAATTATTATGATACTCTATACTAACTTGCTATTGAGTTCGTCATTATGAGTTTGATTAACATATCTTAAATTCTAAGAAGTAATAAATTGCTGAGTTGATTCAAGTATAATGGATACCTGTAGAACTTAGAGAAAATCCTAAGGTCAGAAACTCTAATGTGTAGAATCAGCTGCTGCAGCCTTTCAACTTAGATGTTAAGATAAACAAAAATGAACCCAGTGATAATATAAATTCAAATTCTTACAAAAATAAAAATTATTATATGATAATTATTTGAAATATGAGGATAATAATTTCTACATCAAAGCAATGCAATATCATTCTGTTTTGCATATTGATCAACTAATAGAATTCTGTGTTGCTAATTATATATGTTTTACAAAAATTGAATATTAAAAATTGAATTTTTATTATAAGTTCTGTTATGCTTTGGATAAGAACAGTTACTGTTCCCTAGTATATAATTAAATTACTAAGTAAAATTTAAGGTTTTACAGGTTGTTTAATATTAAACAATATAATTTAATAAATTTTATTAAAATTTTATGAATTTTAGAAAAAGATAAAATTTATAAAATAGTAAAACTATATTTAAATTGAAAGTTTAAATATTTATCAAATTTAAAGTAAATTTAGATAATAAGATAAAAAAATTAAATTTAAGTTAGAAATTTATTAACAGATAAACTAAAATTCTTAAAAATTACAAGCAATGTATATGTATAAATAACTTTTTCTTTATTTTTAAAATATTAATTAAATTCTGTTTATTTTTTTATTTATCTTATTTTATTTTTTTTTTTAAAAATAAATAAATAAAAGTAATTCAATTAACTTTTTTATTTAAGAATATATTTTTAAATTAAAATAACTTTATAATAAAGCATTATATAAAATATAAATAATTATTTTAAATCAAATAATATAATTTATTTAATTTAAATAATTTTTTTTGATCTGTTTATTTATCAAAAAAATTATTTTACTTAAATGTAGCAATTTATAATTTATATTCTATAATTTAAATTTCAAAATAAATTTAAGATAACAAATCTTATTAGAAAGAGTTTTCATCTTATAAATGCTTAATAAATGTTGTTAAGAATCAAATAATGCAAATATTTTTTAAAAAATAAACAGTTTGCTTTACTAAACTCTTTAATATCTAACTTGATTATTGATTAACTAAGAAGATACAAATAATATGTATAATAATTTACCATATGAAAGTTTTAATCTACTTTTTTATTTATTTGTACACGATTTAAGAAAAAATTTCAATATTGAAAATATTTTTATTTTAGGTTGTTAATATAAAATATTATCAAATTTGTTTAAGTATCATGTATGTAAATTTTATTTTTCATGTTTCTTCATATCTTTTGAAGTAACGTTATTAAAATTTTATTTTTCTGATCTTTAAAATATTTTTTTATTTAATTAATTGTATATTACCACGATATTAAAAATTTGCATTCACATTTGACTTATAATTGACATTGGAATTGATTAATATCACAATTGGAATTATGGGTTATATTCCAACTAGTTTTATTATCAGTTGAAAATATATCAAAGGAATCTCGAAGAAACTTAAGTTCATTTATTTGGCCATCTGTAGCAGTTATTACACAATTATCCTTTCCGATTGTTGGATAATAAATATGACCAGAATCACAAGATTGTCCGCAAAATGAAGGTTTTGGGTCACATAATTCAACATTTAAATTTTGTAAGGTAGCGCTTATTATTGATGCAGCTATATTGTTATACGTAGAATTATATAAGTCATCGTCATTGGCAAGTATTTGATCAAAATTCACCCCTTGATTAACAGTAAAACTAGCTAATGTTGACTTATTTGTAGTAAAAAAATTATTGTATAATGCATCTTCAAAATGAAGTTAGAGATGTTCACTTGAGGTTGATAGATATGATGAAATATCTGAATATGTTGATTATTTTTAGGCCGCGGCGGCGACGGTGGGATCAATTCTTTCGGATTATCGGGAGTCATTTTAACACTTAGTTCACTAAGGGCATCATGGAACCCTCGATGGTGTCTCTCCCAATAATTGAATAGCTTGTTTGCTGAATCAATCATGTGATATGTAGCAAAACCATAACCATCAGGACTGAACGAGCTGTTTGAACCGAACTGAAGGGATGCAAGCATATGATCCAACTTCATGACCAGTCAAATAATCGATGCATTTGTCTCTGTTTGATTAATGGTCCATCCGGGTGCATACGGGTGTTTGCCTTCACTGCAATAATTTGGAAATACATGATTCGAGTCAGGTGTGGATCCCTTATATGTAATTTTAGGTTTTGAATAAGTTTCATCGTGTAATTACATTTGTAGTTATTAAGGTTTTTTTTTGATATTCGACGAAACCGAAAGATCATCTCTGTTTATTCTCACCATAAAGCTGAAGTTAAAATCATAGGTACATCCCCAGATAGTGATGTTTAAAGTTGTTGTTTTATAGTTTGAACATCCCTGACCAAAAGAGACGTCGAATAAGTAATGCCATCATCGTCAATATGGACGCCGCATGATTAGAAGGTACGACCTGGTCGCACATATTAAAATCATGTTTTACGGTGATCCAATCAGTAATAACTGCCGATGTAAAATATAAAAAAATGTATAGTAAAGTTTTCTTCAAAGTGAAATAATTTTTTCCCTTGTCGAAAAATCAGGTTCTTATATACCGTATATTACTCTCGGAAAAATTAGATACCAGGGGAACCGCACATTTATTTACTATTTTTTTTTCATATTGTTAATTTTACAATTTTCATAATCGGATTGCACTTTTTTAACTTTATAAGTTTTTAATGTATCAGGTCAAATATTTTTTATTCAGTCGATCTCGGAAAAGTCGATCTCTCTGCGGAACATTACTATCTATATATAATACAATGTATTTTTACAACAGAAATTTTTTTATTTCGTTCAATAGATTCAAATCCATTGCTAAAGAAAATAAATGCAATGTAAAGTCAAACATTCAATTACATTTGGAATAAGCGAATTACATTATTGGGCATTATATTTTACTTTCTAATGGTAATTTATCAATTTGAAATTTAGGGTCCTATGAAAATTGTCGATCTCCAAAAATTATTTACCAAATTTAGATTTTCGTAAAATACATTTAAAAGTGATGTTTATATTGTTTTATAAACTTTATGTTTTTTAATATTTTTTTTTTTTTTAGAGATTCGTACAAACCTTACAGAATCGCAGTCGGAATCAACATTAAAAAGAACGATTGATACATGCGCCTATTGACTAAATTTGTTGAAAAGTAAGCATGCATTTCTTTCGTTCTCATTTATTTTATTTCAGGGATACAAAAAACCAAACTTTTTCAAAGAAAAATCAAACTCAATCTGATGAACTTCACAACCACCTTGAGCTACAAGTAATATAAATATAATTCTGACAGACTTCCCTTTTTATGGAGGAGACCAATATATGGATGATCAAATTAATGAAGGTCAGATAATAAGCAAGGATACTTGAGTTTAAAAGAACAATATCATTATAACCTCTACATCCGACTGATCAGATCTAATCGATCCAATTTGATGTGATGGTCTTGTTGAAAATCTTCATGGATAATCTTGGGACGTTCAATTCTTGATCATCTCACAATGGAATTCTTGCTGGATTAAATAAAGAAAATAGTCAAGATACTGTGATATTCATTCCTTTCGAATTATCTGTTTCACCGATTTAGGAAAAAAACAGTTTATGGGGTTTCACGCAACCTTGCTGTTGCCATTATCGAGACAACACTTACTAATTTCTCCTAACACTACGAAAAGCAACTTGGTGGCTTTCGGGATGGTTTGTCACGTGTAGCATTTGAAAAAAAGTGGAAGCGCTGGAGCTATTCCTAAGGGAGATTATATGGAGAACATTAACGATGTAAGTGAAAAGGAGGTGCGTAATTGGAGGGTAAAACGAGCATTAAAGCTTTTAGGGAGACACCTTGCTTATGAGTATGTACTTACGAGTATGTATTCATGATTATTCATTGACGGATTAAAATTTTTTTTAAGAAATTATGATTACTTTCAAAAAATATCAGTATCTATATCAGATTTTACTACATGTGATTGACGTTTACGTTATATTTGACTTTGATCAAAAAAAAAAAATAAATAAATAAAGTTTTTTGAGATTTTACTCGTGAATTTTATTCCATTGGAAAAATAAAAAAAAAGTTGGTTATATAAATGTTCATAAAATCAAGAATTATGATCCATTTTTGATGATCAACTACGCGTTTTCTCAATTACGTCACAAATGGAATAAAACGGTCCTATGATGATCGGACAGATTAAAAATTTTACCGATTTTTTCCTCATTTTAACAAAAAAAAAAAAAATGAGCACAACTGGTCTAAAAGCCGTAGAAGAACCAAAGAAGGTAAATTACTTAAAGAATTTGTTGAATCCGAATTGTACTAATAATCATTTGCATTTTCTCATTAAAGACCGTTAAAAGAGACGCATTAAAGTCTATTGAACAAAAGTTTCAACTGATATGGGAACATGAGCGTGTCTTTGAAGTTAATGCTCCAACCTTACAAGAAATTTCTGATGATACCCTTTTACATGAAAGATTTCCAAAGTATATGGGAACTTTTCCATATCCTTATATGAACGGAAGGTTACATTTGGGGCATCTTTTTACTATTACAAAAGTTGAATTTGCTATCGGATATGAAAGAATGAGAGGCAAAAGAGCTTTGTTTCCTTTAGGTTTTCATTGTACTGGTATGCCTATAAAGGTAATTTACTTTTAACTTATTTTTAAATAAAGGATTTAATTAGTAACGTTTGAAGGAATAATCACATCTTCTTTCTAGTTCTGGGATCATTAAAATTTGAAACATTGAAAACGTATACAAAATGTTTACGATTTATTATTCTTTTGATTAGGCATGTGCAGATAAATTATCAAGAGAACTCGAACAATTCGGTCCAACTTTTAAACTTCCGGAGCAAGATGAGATCGAAGAGGGAATTAAAGATTTAGATTTAAATGAGAAAAAATCTCAAACTTTCGCGGATCCATCTGGAGCATCAATAAAAGTTATGCAAAAGAAAGGAAAGGTTGTGGCAAAATCAACTGGACTAAAATATCAATTTCAGATTATGAAAAGTTCAGGAGTACCTGACGAAGAAATTGCAAAATTTGCTGATGCGAATCATTGGATTTATTATTTTCCTCCTTTGGCTATAGTGGGTATCATTATAAAGAATAGATTGAAATTGTTTCTTAGACGATATTTAATATTTCATTAACGTAACATATATTTGGAAAAAATAAACTCGTTTTAGAAAGACTGCAAATCTATTGGCGCTAAAATCGATTGGCGTCGTTCTTTCGTCACTACAGATGTCAACCCTTATTATGATTCATTTGTTCGGTGGCAAATGGGAAAACTGAAAGCCCTTAACAAGATTAAATTTGGTGAAAGATATACTATATATTCACCTTTAGATGGTCAGCCTTGTATGGATCACGATCGGCAGAGTGGTGAAGGAATTGGACCACAAGAATATACTGGTATCAAACTTAAAGTTCTTGAATGGAGCAAAGAAGCTGAAAAACTATTTGGAACAAAACCAGAATTGGAAACAAAAAATATTTATTTCGTTGCTGCTACTCTTAGACCTGAAACAATGTAAGTTTAAAAATGCTTTTAATTTTCTCGTAACATTCATCTAAATAAATTTTTTTTTTTTAGGTATGGACAAACGAATTGTTTCGTAGGAATCGAGATAAATTATGGACTTTTTAAAATTAATGAGAAAGATATATTTATTTGTACTCATCGTGCTGCGCGTAATATGGCGTTTCAAGGATTTTCTGAAGAACGTGGTAAAGTCGATCAATTAGCCGATGTTAAAGGATCGGTTTTTATTGGAACTAAGGTTAGCGCTCCGTTGAGTAAATATAAACAAGTTTATGTACTACCAATGGAGAATGTGTTAGCAACAAAGGGGACAGGCGTTGTTACATCGGTTCCTTCAGATTCTCCAGATGATTATATAACTCTTATGGATCTTAAGAAAAAACCTGAATATTACAAAATACTTCCTTCGTGGGCTGATTATGAACCTATACCCATTATCCGTACTCCTTCTTATGGTGATTTAGCTGCTCCAAGTGTATGTCAGCAAAAAAAGATTAATTCTCAAAAGGATCGCTTACAATTAACTGAAGCGAAAGAGATGGTGTATAAGGAAGGGTTTTATAACGGCACTATGATAGTTGGTGATTATAAAGGACGACCTGTTCAAGATGCCAAAGCATTAATCAAGGATTTATTGGTTTCCACTAAACAAGGATTCATATATAACGAACCTGAAGGTCTTGTAATGTCACGTTCCGGAGATGAATGTGTTGTTGCTTTATGTGATCAATGGTATTTGGATTATGGTGAGGAAGAGTGGAAGAAATTAGCGGAAAAATGTCTTGGCCAATTAAATACTTTCTGCTCAGAAACTCGTCATCAATTCGAACAAACACTTGCTTGGTTGAATCAATGGGCATGTGCTAGGAGTTATGGGTTAGGTTCTAGACTTCCTTGGGATCCTCAATATTTAGTTGAAAGTTTGTCAGATTCCACTATATATATGGCTTATTATACAGTGGCTCATTTGCTCCATGGTATTTAATATAATCAAATTAATTATAAACAATATTAGTTAAGTTTATTTTAACAAAATGTTAATATCTATAGGTGGGGCACTCGATGGTTCAACGCCTGGGCCACTTGGCATTCAAGCTTCGGAATTGGCGGATGAAGTATGGGATTATATTTTCAGTGATGGAATTTACCCAACTTCTTGTTCTATCCCACAAGAAAAACTTGACGCCTTGAAACGAGAATTCAAATATTTTTACCCTTTGGACCTTCGCGTGTCTGGGAAAGATTTGATTCCTAATCATTTAACCTTCTTTATTTATAATCATGTCGCTTTATTTCCTGAAAAGTACTGGCCAAAAGGTATAAGATCAAATGGGCATTTACAATTGAATAGGGAAAAGATGAGTAAAAGTACTGGTAATTTTATGACTGGCGGTGATGCCGTTGCAAAGTACGGTGCTGATGCTACTCGTGTAGCACTTGCTGATGCAGGTGACGCAATCGAAGATGCGAATTTCGAAGAAGCTACTGCTAATGCAGCCATTTTAAGGTTATTTACCTTGAAAGAATGGTGTGAGGTATGTTTAAAAACATAGTAGCTTTTTATATGAAAAATTGTAAAAGTTACGAATTTTTTTTCTTTTATGCAGGAACAAGTAAAAAATAGAGATTCCCTTCGTACAGGATCAACAAATAGTTTTCATGACAAAATTTTTGAGAATGAGATTAACAAATTAATTCAACTAACTGACAAGGCATATAATGAGTAAGTTGTAATGTAAATATCAACATTAAAGAAATTACCTTTTTAATATAAATTTCCTTTCAAATTTAGTGCCATGTATCGTGAAGCATTGAAATATGGATTTTATGAGTTACAAACAGCTCGTGATTGGTATCGTGAAGCCACTGCTCATGAGGGCATGCATAAAGATTTGATTTTACGATGGATAGAAACACAGGCTTTGCTGTTATCACCAATAGCACCACATTGGTCCGAATATATTTGGAAAGATATCTTGTCAAAAGTGAGTACATCATCTTAAATCTTTCTAGATTAAAGAATTTAATTATTATAACTAATTTGAATGTACATTATAGGAAGGTTTTATTGTTAACGCTTCTTTTCCCATACCATCAGCTCCTATTGATGAGGGATTACTTGAAGCAACCGAATATGTTAGAAAGATTGTCAAATCCGTACGCGACCTAGAAATAGCATCGCAAAAGAAGAAAAAGAAAGGTAAAGGAGAGAATTTTGATCCTTCGAAACCTAAATCACTTAAATTATTTGTCGCAACACGGTTCCCAGAGTGGCAAGATTTTACCCTTGAAGTCGTAAAACAAAATTATGATGAGGTTAGTATGTAATGTGTAATGTAATCTAGTATTAAACGATATTGATCTTTGATATTTTTTTTATTACAATTTATAGCAAAATAAAACATATGATGATGTTAAAATTCGAGAAATTTTAGCAGCAAAAGGCATTTTAAAAAATAAAAAGACAATGCCATTTGTACAAGAATTTAAGAAGAAAGTTGATAAACTTGGAACGGTGGCATTTAATCGAGCTTTATTATTTAATGAGCATGATACACTTATCATGGCTAAAGATTTTATACAAAAAAGTTTAGGATACGATAAAGTTGATATTCTTAGATGTGACGAAGCAGCTGATGATGAAAAAATTGCTGTTGAAATAGCTGTACCTGGTGAACCAGGAGTCCTATTTAAGAATAATGCACAATAGGTTTAAGTTAAACTAATACATATTCCTTATTATAAAAAGTAATTTTGCTCAAAATTTTTTAATAATACAATGAGACGACATGATAGTAAAAATCTTAATTCACTTATTACAATAAAAAGCAAATAAAATGATGCAGACATTCTAGTTCATTTTTCACTTTCGCTCAGCTGGTTAAAAATTTGATCACGATGGGGTTGAATGGATTAATTCAGTGATTAATCAATAATCACATGCAAATTATTGCGGCATTTATCGAAATTATATTTTAAAAAAATGAAAGGAAATAAAATTTTATAAAACTGAAAATTATAAATATGTTAGATATACATGTGTAAATGATATTTTAATAATAATTGCCTTTTTAATATGAATAATGATGTAAAAATTTAAAGTTTTTACCGGTGTAATATATTGCTCGATGTTTATGATATGATGGAAATTTACGAAGATTTTGATCACTTTGTAATTTATACACCGATTGGCCGAATCCGAAGCATACAGCAAATGCTATGACTGCTCCTAAAGGGTTTACTTCTAGAGGAACCGATCGCAGGAAGAATCAGTTGGCGATTGATCATGTGGTCATATTATGAAATAGAGTTTCTTTAAATCTTTTCTAGACAGATATATGTCGATATGATAACAAAGATTATTTTTTCGCTAAACAGGAAATCAAGTGAAATGGAACTATTATATTAAGTAATCAATTACTTTTGAATTCGACTAGGTGAAGTACTAGGTCGAATATTTATAACATTCAATTTTAAATAATTCACGTCACCTTTTGATTATCATACTATAATTCAAAAGTGGTCCGACAGGTTATGCTGGAGTTGTTAAAAATAAAAATAGAATAAAAATTTTATACAAAACATAAATTTAATCAAGATACTTGATATTATAAAACTTTTATAGGTTTATCAATAGTTATGATGTAAGCTTTATATTATGAGATTTAGTTATGCTGGGATCATTAATATTGTAAAATAAAAACATAAAATCTTGATATATATTTAAATTTAAATTTTCCAAAAATTTTATAATACAATACTTTTAGTATATATAAAAAATAAAACATAAATTTTTTAATAAACTATTATCATTATATATATTTTTCATTATCTTAAGAATATCTTTAACTCTTTATTTATATTAATTAACTTTAAATAAAGTTAATATCAATTTGATTTTATATATTATTTCACAAATCTTCTATACTAATTACATAATCAAGAAACTATATTACAAATGATCATTAATTTCATTTTACAATAAACTCAATAAAATTTAATCTGATAATTGTACTAGTCAATTTAAAATATCAATAATAAAAAAAATGTGTATATATTAATTTATCCCTTTAACTGTTTTGCCTACAAATTTGTAGACAATTTTATTTATTAATTACAATTATTTTAATTATTTTTTAAATATTTTAAAATATATTATTAAAAAATTAATACTTTTATAATAAATTTTATAATGTTTTCTAAGTAAAAATTAAAAAATAATGTAATTAGTGATTTTTTAAAGATAAATAAATA
Organism: Funneliformis mosseae; assembly: GCA_910592005.1. Lineage (NCBI taxonomy): Eukaryota > Fungi > Glomeromycota > Glomeromycetes > Glomerales > Glomeraceae > Funneliformis > Funneliformis mosseae. Next base: position 44,592 of record CAJVPP010000029.1, on the reverse strand, counting down.
ATATATTAATATAAAAAAAAATTAAAATTTAAACTTATATAACTTGCTATTTATTAATCTTAAAAATATAAAAATACTATTATTTAATAGATCTTAATGTGATAAATCCAATAAATTAAATTTTATATTTTTGTAATTATTAAATAATAAATTATTTTTAAAAATTAAAAATTGAAAAATTAATATATATTTATAGGAATGTTAATGGTTTAACCAATTCAGTTTCAGTCTAATTTTTATCAGTTTAAGGGTAAAATTAAACTGGATTAGTTTATAAACCAATTTGAAGCTTAGAGTCTAGACTAAAATTTAGATTAGAGTTTATATATACAGTATATTGTAAAATCTTAGACAAAACTAAAAGCAATTTAAAGTATAATATTTCTTCTTTTCTAAAAAAAATTGTGTGATACAACATTTTCAATCCAAAATTTATTTAATAAAATAAACCAAAAAAAAAAAATCAAATTATATAAAAAAAAAAAAATTTTTATATAATCTATTATTATTAAAATATTATTTCTATCAAGCTTTTAACCTGAAATAATTCCACTTTATTTATACTTTCTTACAATTTTTATAAATTTCTACTATCCTTTTTTTTTGAAATCCAATACTTTATATAAATAATTGCTCTTGCTGTTTCAGAATTTAACCTGTTTCTAACTTTTGAGATAGTTAAACCTAAAATTGAAAGGTTCTTTCTGATAGAACTGATATTTGCTTGAATTAATAAATAATCTTTAGCCATTTAAAACAATATAGAATAATCTTTTTCATGAACTTTTCACCAAGTTAAAGGATTAGCACCATTATTTACTAGAGAATTTAGATATCTATCTAATTCATCACATATTATTCTTTGATAATTATTTTAATTAAGTAAATTAAGAAAGTAATTCTGAGATGATAATTTTCTTTAAAATTTATTTGATTATTTAAGAAAGAATATATACTATATAATTTTTGTAAATTATTAATAATTCTAACTAAGTCATTATTTTTAAATAATGTAATTTTATAATATGAATCTAATACTGAAGAAATAGTAAAAGTGTAATTTAAATGATTATCCTAATATTTTTTAATTTGTTATAAATAGCTGATGCTATTTTTTTTGTATATGATAATCATTTTTTTGATATTGATTCAATATTTTAAACATTTTAACAAAAATCAATTGTATATCATTTTGTATAGGATTTAATAATGATAATAATAATTGTATTACTTCATACATAGATTGTAAAATTAATGATAATTCTTAAAATAAATAATAAGTATAAATAAATAAATAATTAATTAATTATAATAATAAAATAATAAATAATAAAAATCTTAATACAACCTTATTCAGAAATTGTTGAAAAAAATTATCAAAATCTTTAGGATTTGTTGTTACAAATAATTTAGAAACATTCTGTATTAAAGTTTGTTTAGCAATCATTAAATATGTAAAATTTTAATGTATATTTATATCTAAAATTGGCTTTAGAAATTTAACCTTTCTAATAGTACAAATTTCTAATAATTTATCTAATAATAGTAGTGAATTTTTTATTAACAATAAATTAACAAAGTTTTTTGATTTTATTTCTTACATACTTCATTCTAACTTTTACTATCAAATTAATAATATGAGCTATATATTAAAAATAAATAAAAAACATATTATTAAATTCTTGATCTAATTTAATTGTTAATTAATTATTATATGTTATTATATTGCTTCCATTATTTGTTGTCATAGCAAGAATATTTTGACTAATATTGAATTCTTCAAAAAATTGTAAACGTTTGGTTGTAATTAATTTAGCTCTATGAAAACTATTTATAGGAATTATTGTATATTAAGCAAAATATTCTTTAATTTCTAATTATTATTAATATAATAAATTATTATTTCAAGATAACAATCTTTTGGATCTGATGTTTATATGTCTGTTATGAGAGATATTTTTGAATTAATTTATGAAATTTCGACTATTAAATCATTTCTTTTTATATCATAATTTTTTACAAATTTTTCTTTTAAAATTTATTTACGAAATAAAATAAATGGAGAATTTAACTTATTAATAAATAATTTAAATCAATATTTTCAATAATAGAAAAAGATTGTAAATTAGTTACAATAAAATTAATCAATAAATTTATAATGGAGTTGGATTATGATAAAGAATAAGGTTTAAAGCATATTTCATTTAAAGTAATTTAATAATTTTCAGTTTTTTTATAATAAAATAAATGTTTTTTAGTTAAATATTTTTGAAGGATAGTTATTGGATTGCTAGGTAAATAAATTTTAATACATAATATGCATTTATAATTTATTATTAGTCTAGTTTTTTCATCTTGGACTTTAAAAAAATTTTTCATAGATCTGACTTGCAAGTAGTTATATTAGAATCTTCTTCAGTTACTAAAGAAGTTAAAGAAATATTTGAGAAATTATCATTATTTTCATTTAAAATTATGCTGCCAGATATTATGCAATACAAATAATAATGCAAAATGAAAATTATTCTAGTTAAAATAATCAACATGTTTTATAATTTACATAATACAGCATTTATATAAATTGATCATTCAAATTGATCTAAAACCAGTTTGATTCAGTTCAGTTTTAATTTGATTTGATCCTCAAATCGAACTGAAACTAGTTCTATGATCAAATCAGAGTCAGTCCAGTCTGATTACAGATCTTAATATCCCTATATATTGATAATTAAAAGTTTAAAAATACTACTATTAAATATATTATAATATGATAAATCTAAAAATTTTATTTTATTTTTTTATAATCATTAGATATCAAAATATTTTAAGTTTTCTAAAATATTTTAAAATAATTTTATATTTACAGTTTAAGAGATAAGATTTTTTTCTTTTGAATTTAAAAGTATATATTAATTCTAAATTTTGTGATATTCTCTCTATACGTTTATAAAAAAAAGTTATATAATTTATTTATTAAATATGGATAGATTGTCGATCTTGGGAATTATTCCAAATACAATTGATTTAAATTGACCAATAATATTGAAATAAATAACTAGCCAATCATAGAAATCCGCTATTATAGAAAAATTTAATAATATAATAAAATTCGCACTAGAAAAAAATCGACTTAATAAGTTCATTTTCGAAATTGAAACACGGAATCCTAATGAAAATTTCAGAAGTAAAAAGTACAACGCGTGAACAGCGCATTGCACCTCATACACATATTAAGGGGCTTGGTTTAAATGACGAAGGAAGAGCATATCAGCAAGCTGACGGGTTCGTTGGTCAAAATTCAGCAAGAGAGGTTAATAGTTTTGCTTAAATTCGTTTCAATTACCACGCGTCTAGATTTAAATATTAATGATTAATTATAGGCATGTGGTATTATTGTGGACTTGGTAAAAAGTAAAAAAATGGCCGGCCGCGCTTTACTTTTAGCTGGCGCTCCAGGTACTGGTAAAACCGCGATAGCCCTCGCCATAGCTCAAGAGCTTGGTCCTAAAGTTCCATTTTGTCCAATGGTTGGTAGTGAAGTATATTCTTCAGAAGTTAAGAAAACGGAAGTTTTAATGGAGAATTTTCGAAGGGCTATAGGTAATTTTAATATTCGATCATCAGATGATCTTGAATCAATTTTGATTTATGTTATTTTTAATAGGATTAAGAATTAAAGAAACTAAAGAAGTGTATGAAGGTGAAGTGTTGGAACTTACACCCGAAGAAACAGAAAATCCATTGGGTGGTTACGGTAAAACTTTGTCACACGTGACCATTGGATTAAAAACAGTTAAAGGAGTAAAAACATTGAAATTAGATCCAAGTATTTATGAGAGCATTCAAAAAGAAAAGGTTACCGTTGGAGACGTTATTTACATTGAAGCTAATACTGGTGCTGTAAAGGTATGAAATTCCCTTATTTTTTTTTATAATGATCCCTCCCTTTGTTTGTTTGAATAAGAAATGAGTGTATAAAGTCGTTTCAACTATTAGCGTGTTGGCAGATCCGACGCTTATGCTACTGAATTCGATTTAGAAGCTGATGAATACGTTCCGCTTCCGAAAGGAGAAGTGCATAAAAAGAAAGAAATCGTTCAGGATGTTACATTGAATGACTTGGATATCGCAAATGCTCGGCCTCAGGTACACCTTAGTGTACACTTTATATTTTAAACCAAATTGATGTTAATATATGTATAATATTTGTAGGGTGGGCAAGATATTATGTCAATGATGGGTCAATTATTGAAACCAAAAAAGACTGAAATCACAGATAAGTTAAGAAAAGAGATCAATAAGGTGGTCAATAAATATATAGATCAGGGAATTGCCGAGCTAGTTCCAGGCGTTCTGTTCATAGATGAGGTTGATATTTACATTTTGATGTTGGTAGTATCCTTTATTGAATAGTTCATTTAATATTTTAAATCGTTTTTAGGTACACTTGTTAGACATTGAATGCTTTACATATCTAAATAAGGCGTTGGAATCCGCCATATCGCCTATAGTGATTTTCGCTACAAACCGTGGAATGTGTCAAGTCAGGTAATAGATTATTTTTATTTTTATTTTATTTTTAATTTTATTTTTTTAAAAAAAACCTCCGAACTTATTTTCTAATATTTTGATAGAGGAACAGATGATATTATTGCACCTCATGGCATCCCAGTTGATTTGATTGATCGAATTTTGATCATTCGAACATTACCTTACAATTTGGATGATATCAGATCAATTGTTCAAATTCGTGCAAGAACGGAAGGGTTAGATTTGTCCGACGATGCCTTGAACTACATGGCTGAATCTGGGGTCAAAACATCTTTGAGGTAATAATTACGACAAAGTCTATTGTTTAAAAATAATGAGTTTTGATTTTAATTTGTTCGTATTTGTAGATATGTTATTCAATTACTCACTCCTGCAAGTATACTTTCACGAACAAATGGACGAGAACTTATCACATTGGAAGATCTTAAAGAAGTGGATGAATTGTTTTATGATGCCAAATCATCTGCTAAAATTCTCGCTGAGTATCAAGGTTGGTTCTATATATTTAATTATATATAAATAAACATGTACCGTGTGATGTTCTTACATTGTGTTTTTTATAATTTTTTAGCGCGATATGTTTCATGAATAATATAATATGATTTTCTTGTTTTAATAAAATAATCACAAATTGAAAGTCATATATACGTGATTTCTGTATGCCGTTTTTTTAATTAATACTGATTGGATGTATCAATCACAATATATGTGAAGACCAAGAGATATATACTTTACTATACAGTTTATTGAACTTGGAATAATCTCTACTAGAAAAGTAGAGAGCGTGAACTTGGACTTGGAATGCAACAAAGTAAAATAGCTGCAATGATTTGAAGAGGGGGAATCAAAGATCGTTTTAAGAATTTGTCCTTATTATATCAAACAGTACTGTCATATTCAGTTGTTCTTTTGCCTTCGTTTGACAATATTTGCACTTACATTATATGACTTAATAAAATTCTGAAATTAATCTGAATAACAAAATTTAGAACTGATGTAAATTTATTAATACACGTTAGTAATGAAAATAAAAAATTGTTCAACTTTTCTTATTAGAATTATTTAGATCATCTGTTCATATAAGCAAGCATTCTAATCTTATCTTTACGATCTTTTTCATATTGCTCAGCTGTTTGTTTTGCATTCAGTCTCTTTAATCTTATCTAAATTAAAGCAGTAAATTTAATATTAAAAGAATTAATAAATTTAATTGCGAAACATAAATGAGTACCTTCGGAGGCTGATTGGTTTTTTTTACACCAATACCTAATTTATCATTTTTTAGTCTTGTTGGTATTGGATGTCTTCTACCTTGTTCATTTACGCCAAGTCCTTTTTCATAACTCCATCCCTGATCACGTAACATTCTAAATCCTACATTAGTCTAGAAAGAATTAAATTTTTTTATTATTTTTAATTAATAAATTTTTAAAGAAAAATCTTACAATAAAAATATAAAACTTACCTCATTTAATGCCAATGGATCAGGTATGGATTGATCATTTAAGCTTTTTGATATAACAAGGTGCGCTGTACCGTGAATATGACTTTGATATAAATTTTTTTCAACCCAAATCCCACAATCTCCACACCATATTTTATCATCATTTTCTACCGTTGTAGAATCACTAACTTCAACGTTCTTTTTTTTGTCGTTCTTGTCGTGTTTAATTACATCGTCCTCGTCATTATATTCTAGTAACCTTTCTAAGCTATCGGAAGAACTCTCTTGATTTAATTGTGAAAAACAATCCTCCAAACTTATATTATTTGTGATACTTTTCTTGTTTAATATTCCTTGTCGTCTCTTTCGAGTTTTTATTTTACCTTTTCGTACCTTTTTCGTTGGAAGTGAAATTACACTTTGATAAAATTTTGTTATATTTTCCGATAATTTTTTCCTATCTTCCTCCTCCGACTGAGCGCTCGATTCAGTTTGCAAAGATTTTGAAGAGACAAATGAAATGGGATTTCGTAATAATGAGAATGGTACCATATCGGACATTCTGAACTCAAAAACTTGCTGTAACAATGGATCCGCTTATTTATAATTTTTAAAACGAGTCACGTGACCTCTGGTTTTGACAAAATTTATTCAGTTTAAAATTTCATTTACATGAGAAAAAGGTAAAGTAATATTTCTTTGATTTCTTTGCTCACCCAACATTTTTGTAATAAAACATGTGTTAACCTATCTTCTCGATCGACGATCCCTTTCTCTTTCCTTTTCTTTATCTCTTTCTCTATCTCTTTCCCTTTCCTTATCTCTATCCCTCTCTTTATCTCTCTCTCTATCTTTATCTCTGTCTCTATCTTTATCCCGATCTCGATCCCTTTCTCTATCTCTGTCTCTCTCCTTATCCCTATCTCTGTTTCTCTCCTTATCCCTATCCCTGTCTCTGTCTCTCTCCTTCTCTCTATCCCTATCTCTATCTCTCTCCTTCTCCCTATCTCTGTCTCTCTCCTTATCCCTATCTTTGTCTCGTTCTTTTTCTTTATCCCTATCCTTCTCTTTCTCCCGATCCTTTTCTTTTATATCCCGTTCCCTATCCCGATCACGATCTCTTTCTTTATCTTTTTCTTTGTCTCGATCTCCTTTTTCCTTTTCTTTGTCTCGATCTCTTTCTTTTTCTTTTTCTTTGTCTCGTTCTTTTTCTTTATCCCGGTCTTTTTCTTTTATTTCTCGGTCTTTTTCTTTTATATCTCGTTCCCTATCTTTATCCCTATCACGATCTCTTTCTTTATCCTTTTCTCTATCACGGTCCTTTTCTCTTTCCTTGTCGCGATCCTTTTCTTTGTTAATTTCTCGATCACGATCTCTTTCTTTATCCTTTTCTCTATCACGATCTTTCTCTCTTTCCTTGTCGCGATCCTTTTCTTTGTTGCTTTCTCGGTCACGATCTCTTTCTTTTTCCTTTTCTCTATCACGATCTTTGTCTCTTTCCTTGTCACGATCCCTTTCTTTATTAACTTCTCTGTCACGATCTCTTTCTTTGTCTTTTTCTCTATCACGATCTTTGTCTCTTTCCTTGTCACGATCCTTTTCTTTAATATTTTCTCTATCACGATCTTTTTCTTTATTACTTTCCTTTTCGCGGTCCTTCTCTTTATTACTTTCTTTGTCGCGATCTTTTTCTTTGTCTCTTTCTTTATCGCGATCTTTCTCTTTTATATCTCTTTCCCTTTCTCGTTCTTTATCTTTATCTCTATCCTTTTCACGCTCTTTTTCTTTGTCTTTATCCTTATCTCGTTCTCGTTCTCTGTCTTTGTCTCTCTCCCTATCTCTATCACGAACCCTATCCCTATCCTTATTATCCCTACTATCCTTATTATCCCTATCTCTATCTCTATCTCGATCCCTATCCCTATCTCTATCTCGATCCCTATCCCTATCCCGATCTCGATCCCGATCTCTTTCAGTAATTCTATCTCTATCTCTATCTCTATCCCTATCCCTATCCCTATCTCCTCTATCACGGTCACGGTCCCGGTCTCTACCTCTATCCCTATCTCGGTCACGTTCCCGGTCACGTTCTCTATCACGTTCTCTCTCTCTCTCTCTCTCTCTTTCCCTAATGTCTCGCTCTCTTTCACGTTCACGATCTCTTTCTCTATCTCTTTCACGATCTCTCTCTCTATCCCTTTCACGATCTCTTTCCCTGTATCGATCGCCTACTAGAAAAAAAAATCATTAATATATACCGAATGAATATTAAAACAACAAAATCATCTAATCCAAACCTCTGTCACGATTTCTAGAACGACTTGGAGTTCTTCGTCGTCGAAAATAAAAATCTATTTATTATACGAGAGTTAATATTCACATCATTGATAATAATAAATTGACAATTAAATACTTACCTCTGGATCTTGATCTACTTCTTCTCCTTCTAATTCTACTTCTACTTCTTGTTCGTGACCTAGACTTACTACGTCTGATAGATCTAGAACGGCTACGAGCAGATATGGCTTCTTTAGTAGGTGAAGTCGCATCTCGCATTTCTATATCCTGTTGTACAGATGCTGAAGGAGATTCATTATCGGGAGTAGTGCCATCAGTATTTAATCGATTTGCAATTCTTAATTGAGCCTCCCTGACACGACGCATAGTTGCTTGTACATCCGGAGCATCTGTCTTTTTTGGTGTCTTGTTGATGGCATTTTTTGAATGATTTACCCTAAATAAAAAAAAATCGTATTTAAAAATTTGCGATTTAAGTAATTAAAATTTAAAAGAATATACACGCAAATGAAAACATACTTTAAAGGACGATCTCCAAGCATAACTCCATTCATTTGCATGGCCGCTTGTGCACCTTCGTAGGTGGCGAATTCCAAAAATGCAAACCGAGTTGGCTGAGCTGGATCACCTGCCATCTTTACGTACGCAACCGGACCACAAGCAGAGAAAAACTGTGTCAATTCAGGCTCAGAAATCGAAGAGTTGATATTACCAATATAAACGGTTCTAGAAATCTCTTCAGCTTTAGCAGGATCGAATTGAGCAACGGTTGGTGAAATAGCTGGGTTAGACCTAATCGCTACAAGAGAATTAGACGGAAAAGGAGGAAGAGCTAGAGGAGGGATCATAGGTTTAGGAGGAATAGATTGTGGAGTTTTTGAAGTTTGTGGTGGTCTAATAGGAGATATAGAAGAAGGATGTATTTGGGGCAACGAAGGAGGTACAACTGGTGGTTGATACGAAGTATTACTATGTATGCCGGCAGGCGCCGTAGTTGATGAAACCATCAAAGTGCGATCACCTAATTCTACACCGGTTAGGTGGAGAGCCGTTACGGCAGATGATGCCTCTTTGAATTCTATCGTGCATTCTTGTACACCATCACCGTGAGGACTAAAACAAAACGAGTTGTCAGCAAATTGAATAATTTTTATATTTTTTTTTGTTTTAATTAAGTATTTATTTATTACCTATTGTATAATTTAATTGTTGTAACCTCACCCAAGAATTCGAACAATTGCTTCAATACCGGTTCAGTTACAAGAGAAGAAATGTTTGCAACCTTTAAGAGTATTAAAATGAATTATTAACTTTTAAAATCAAAAATATCTTTCTATTTCATATGGTTATTACCTTAACAACGTTGTCGACTGACATCGTCAGGTTGAATTTGACAACATAAAAAACAAGCTTTTGGAAACACCAGATTTTTTTGTTTAAATTTATGTGTTTTCGAGCATCCTTAACCTAGACCCCGGGCTTAGGTAACCAATCAAAAATGAATCCGTCATTTGACATGGAACATGGATTAAGTATTTCTGTCAGGGAATATTCCAAATAAGGAAATGAGTTCTAGAATTTTCCATTGTAAATTTCTAAAATTTGATTGGCTTATACACTACCTACTCAAAAGTTTTGTTATTAAAATTATTTTACATATATAAGTATGATGTGATTCAATTATAATAAAAATATCTTCTTGATAGGAAGAATCTAAATCTAATATTAATTTTATTATAACTATTTTAATTAAAAAAATTTTTCTAAGCTTAAAATTTATTAAATAAAACATTAGTAATTTATATATTGTATAATTGGGTGGTCTTAAACATTTGAGGTAGTAGTGTATATGATGCTAAAACTTGACCACCATTTTTGCTTATTGATAAATTTGTTTTCCACTATATTTCTTTATCAATGTCCACTTCTACAAAAATTCTGTCATTTGATACAGCTAAAGGCTGGAGCGTAGCGAATGTTAGAAATTTTTTAGAATCCAAGAAAAATGATTTTTCTCTTAATGACGCTGAAATTGGAAAATTTGAGAAGAATAGTATTAACGGTAGAGCATTCCTTAAGTATACTGAAGATAATCTTTTGCAAGATGGTTTAAGAAGAGGACTGACCTCAAACCTTGCAGAGTTTATCAAGGGTGTGAACAATCAAAGTATAGTTCTATCATAAAATAGTTTAACGTGCGTGTTATTCGACAGTAATATTTTTTTTACTCAACCATTTTGTTAGTAATACTGAATACTAACTTGTGCTTTTCAAATAACTTCAGAACAACTTAATGATGGTGAGTGTCACAATAAAATTAGTCAACGCAAGGAATGGATTAAGCTTAAACTTTACCTTTATTCCGTTTGCATTGTATCATATCTTAATCTTCAGTTTTGTGCAGACATTTTGGTATTTCAGATTTGTGCTATTGCTCTAGCTTATCTCTGATGCATAAAAAAATATTTTCAAATTTGTATACAATCACATGCGTTCTCAGAAAGAAACTATATATCAGTCAGTGAAAATGTCACTTGAGTTGTCGATTATTAGTAAATTTAGTTTGTATAATGATAATGATGTGAAGTTAATATCGAAGCTAAAATTTAACTATACATTAAAAAATTTTTAAACTTTTCCCGTTGATACTTTATGTGTTATACCACATATTTTTATATTTTTTTGAACACTCCAGTGTTTGTATAAAAAAATACTAGTAACATAACTTTACCTACTTTTTCACTTTTATATTACTGATTGAACTAATAAACACACTTGAAAGTTTACAAATACCACTCAAATATACGCGTTTTATAGCTATTTTCCACAAAACATAAGCAAGAATTAGCAGTTTAGACAACAGTTTTTGTAAAAATTTCAAATTTCAGTTTTATATAAATAACATATTTAATTACTTTATTTGTAACTTGCAATTATAATACAGTAAATTAATTATTCTTTATTAACATGATAATTCCACCAACCATAAACCCTTTTCTTATCCCATTCAGTTCTAAGTAGTTGAAGAATTTCATCATATACATACGTTGGAATCTTTTCTTTATAATCCAACAGATGGCCCAGTATTTATTCTTCATGCGAAAGTATTTTTCTTTATTTTTTGGACGCTTAGTTACCAACTTGTAGCTAAAATAGCATAGACAGATTAGGCACAAGTTAAGACTACAATACCACAATTAGGCATTGCACATACCTCTGGTTGAGATATTGCTTACTTTCGCTTTATCTCCTTTTCAAATCTCTTTTTATTGGCATAGTCTTTGTGCTTTGTTCTGCAAATTTCTAACGCATGTCTTCCTTGTGCATTTCAAGGTTTAATTTTTATTACATTTTGTTTATAAATTACTTGCATTCGTTCTAAACTATTTTTATAATAAGCGACCAATTTTTCATATTCCTCTTTGTGTAATTCAGGTGGTTCAAGATCTTTAAAAATCTCATAAGATAATAGATCTGTCATGTCAAAAATCATAAACAAATCTTCAATTAACTTCCATAATACTTCCATTCTAGAATCAATGGCACGTTCACTATGAGAAATTGAAGTATTCTCAAGATATTTACTTAATAGTAGGTCAATTCTATCCCTTTCTAATTGGGCTGCTTTAATACTCACCTTTAATTTTGTTTTATCAATAACATTTCCAGTGATATTTTGTTTTATAAAGTGAACTCCAAACGTTTCGAGAGCTTTGTCAAAACTAAAACAAATAGGCTTTTGGTCTTCATTTTTATCATCAGTGTTCTTTGGTATTCTGAACGCCCCAACATATTGCAAAATTTCATTTAATTTTGGATACTTGGTCAAAGTAGAGAGATGCTGAGCAATTGCTAATGCATACTTGAATTTATCAACACTTGGAAAAAGAGGTAAAGCTGCAGCAAGAGCATCCCGTTGCAAATTATGATTTCTGATTCTCATTCCTATTCGATGTGCCTTTCAAATACCAGCTCACTGATAATAAAAGGTACCAAACTTTTAACAAAATATTTGTGTTATTATTTTCGTCTATTACCTCAGACAAAAGAATATTTTTTTTCTTTATAAATATATTAACTGCAACTCTAACTGCCAATCACAAAAGGTCTAAAACTCTAGATGTTATTTGATAATCAATAGCTGTCTCAAACTTATTCAGAAATCGAATACCTAATCGTCTTGCTAAATTCAAAAGCCATAGCTGGAGAATAGTACAATTAGAACTGAGCAGAAATTCTTCGAAGTATGCCACTGTTTAAACAATGGTCTTAATTGGGGCCATTGTGCTTAATATCTTATTAACTGACGAAAAATTGCCTTATCAGCAACGATATTAAGGTATCTATCTTCTTGTAAATTAAAATCAGCTTTGTACATATTAGCAGCTTCTAAAATTGCTTGATCTGAGTTTGGGTTATTAGCTGGCTCAAGAATTACGATGTGAGAAGAAGGACCTTGACAACCATATTCAAATTCTGCTAATATTTCCTTTTTGATTATTTCTGCATCAAAATTTTGATTATATTCTATATTTCCCTCATTTGTTTTTCGGATATCTAACAATTTCTCTAATATATCTTGAAATCTATTCAGAGCTTCTTTCGTGGTAAAGTTCATACCAAATATATAGGTAGCTTCGTTTAAGGCAATTACTTCTTCCTGACGTAATACTAGATGATCAGGAATCTTTGACTGAAATACCATTCTTAAGGTTGCATGTGAAGTATCTTGAGTAGTATCATATATATTTCCAAAAGAGAATGTTTTTTGTTTAAAATCTATGTTATCTATGATTGCAAAGTTCTATATATTTAATTCTTGGTATAACCTTTGTGTGGGAATAACTTTATTAATACGTTCTCTTTCTAGATTTCGTTCATAACGTTCACTGTATCCAATTACATTCCATACGGTAAAATGGTGATAAAGTGATGATAACAATTTTGGTTTGCATACCAAACTGCTCAGCACATTAGTCAACCAAATTTCACATGAAGGAAAAGCTATACCAACAAGAACTGAAACGAAAAAAGTAACTATTTTTATGATTGTATTTTCAGGTAAAATTTTTGTATTTTGTCCCTGATGCTTTCTTTTTTTATTACTAATAACAAGTTTTTGTTTGAAGATTTCTACCAACAAACCTTGAAAAAACTCTGTAACGAAATCTGGAAATGTATTGTAATATTCTAAAAGTGATTTTGGTGAGTTTAATGAATCTTTTTTCTTATTTATTGCTTTGCGTGATTTCCAGAGTTTAATTCTGAATTCTCATCCAAACCTTTCATAGTCAATTGTTTCTGTATCATCATTGCTAATGGATGTATTAAGAAAGAGAATTTGAATGATAAAAAGGCTGGGAGTTTTATCTGGGTGGTTTAAAGTTGATGATGTAATTATAGTTGTTGTAGTTATAGTTGATGTAGTTGTGATTGTAATTGACGTAGTTATAGTGTATGATATATTTTTAGTTGAAGGTGTGGGAATAAAAGGGAGAATAGCTTTAACAATAGATTTCAAAATTTCTTCTTTTTTTGTCTTTTCGTCTATATGGAAAATCTTAATAAGCCAATTTGAAATTATTTTAATTCCTTTTGTAATATCTTTTTCATGTAATTTATCCTGAATACAGTTTGATTTTTTATCCTGACCAGTACGTTTATGAATATATCCACCTAATTGTTTATAGCAGGCGCAACAAATAAATCTTGGTTTCTTTATTTTGTTAAAAGCAGGCTTTGATATAAAAGAATTCCTCAATGCATTACAATATATCACCCCATTATAAGGTACTTGGATATTTTGCCCATTAATCAACCAAGAATGGCTACTACATCCTTCCCCTTGATTAAAGAAAGATACATATTTTTTACATCCTATACACCTTCAATGTTAGACTATTGTATCTGTAAATTCTTTAAGTAATATTTCTTTGGAATTGTGAATTTGATTTTGATTATACAAAAAATGCAAATCACAAACCCCCAATTTTAAATGATCATTATTGACTTGTTGAACTGCATCTCAATTTATTTGCCATGTTCAAAATAAATTTCGCATTTTTCTAAATTTGTAAGTATCACCATATCGTTTAATTGTATCATGAATATTATCAATAATTACACAAGGCGAAAGTACATTGTTAGTTTTTTCATCATTTGGTATTATTTCATCTTTTTCTTCTTGCTCATTATCAAAATTTTGTTCGCTATTGTCTTGTTCTAATTCTGCCTCAATATTACTATCATATTTGCCTATATATGCTTCTATTTCTATGTCATTATCATTTTCATGAGCTAGCATTTTGCTTAATGCATTACTAAACCTAACGATATATTAGTCAAAATTATTGTCCAGTTCAAATACTTCATTATCACTATCCATTGAGTTGTCCTCACTAGCATATTTTAAGTCAAATTCTTGAAGCGGTATAGAACTGTCAATATTCGATATTGTTAAAATACTCTAACTTTGGACTCCTAATTAAATAGGTTGCAATTAAAATTTGCGTCAAAAGATACTTGTATCATAATATTTCAAATATGTATTTTCACTTTACTTATTTCGTAAAAAGGTATTACATTATGTAAATTTAGTGTTACCTTTGACCTGAAATTTTCAATTTTAACGAAATTTGGGTCAGCATTATAATTTTGATCAAAATTAAGATTTAAAAGATCACTATTTTTAACTAATTGAATTAATTTTTGCTAATTTTAGATTTATATGTGTATTATATACTTTAAGACAATGCTATGTTAAAAATTTGCATTATGATATCATAGAACAAAAAACTCCTACAAATTTGGGATGACATTTCCATTGACTGATATTATGCTATTTTCTATATTAACTAGTCAATGCTTTCCTCTTTCTTTTCAATTCAGGTAAAAAACGCAAGTTAGAATTGAGTCAGATATTACAAGATTTTATTCTAGACAAAGTTAACTTAGTCAAAAAAAAAAGTTCAATAACAAAGTTTGTGCATCGTGATGATGGATTGAATACTGCATTTGAAATTTTCATTAAAAACCATGAAGGACAAATATTGAATCAATTTCAGGATACTTATTTTGGTTTATGTTTTGGTGGGTGTGGAATTGGGAAAACTGAGTTGGTAACTCAATTTTGTATGAAAATGATCAAAGAGTATAAAAATGTTCTTGTCTTAGATTTGAATAATAAATTTCACTCATTTGACCAAAATATGTGCAAAGATGATCAATGGCTCAGATTATTTCTAGCTACTGTATACTTTGGCAGAAGAAAATTAAAACTATCTGCATTATTAAAACGATATTATGCAACTATAGTGAAGAGTTATTAAAAGTTTTTGACAATGTTTCTGAGGTGCTTACTTTGATTATTAATCATTATTGAAAATAGAAGTGCATTGAGGGAACGTTATGCGTTGTGGTCTGAAAAGATGACTACCAAATCGAAATGGAGCAATTATCTAATCCTAGCTCAATGTTATTAAGCAACTTGGTAATTATAACCATTCGTCTATTGGAACAAGTATTGCTGCTGAGCAGGATGTTGTTCTTGTTCCTATTTTATCTGGTATCTTTGGTGGAAATGTTAAAAAGACAATTATTGAAAGTCAGCATTCTGTAAAAGTTCTGTCAACACCACCATTATCATTTGATGCTTCTATCTGTGTGTTGAGAATTTCAAAGGAAGTCTTGAAGCAATCTCCTTTCAAACTTTGTATTTTGATATTCGATATTGGTAGAGTTGCTCGATTACTCATGGATTTGTGACATATGAACGATTTTACGAAACCTTTAGAAGAATGAGATGTTGATAGTTTAGAATCGCAGATGGTCAATAGAGTTTCGGAGTGTTATAGTATTGTTACTTCACAAGGTAGTACTCTTTTACTTTACTATTAAAGCTTTTCAATGTCTAATGAATATCTTCATTTATAGGACAACAGAATATAATAATTCTTCTAAAATCAGCTCTAAAGGAGCTTATAAGATGCATCATTACTGGAACATTAATTTATTATGGTACTCAACTTTCAGAAACTGAAGTAACTTATATTAACCTTAATCACCATGGAATTTTTCATTATTGTCTATTGTCAAACGATCAATTTGTTATAACAATGCCGTATATCCTTTTATGAAAATTAAATAACGAAGTTGCATTATTACCTTTTGATCTCCTTATATTTCCTTGTCAAAGGTGGATCTGGCAGGATTTTGAGAGATTGGAAGCGTATTTGAAGACTTTAAGGACTGGAAGCGGTACTACAATTAAAGAGCAATTTTCTCATACATACATGAATGCAAATGTTTTGAAATGGAAAATTGAGCCATGTGAACAAATGTCAGTTGAATAAGAGCTGTTCAATGCGTTCCAAGAACTGGGATGGTGGATTAGACAGGAATACATTCGTATAACTATTATATTTTGTCGTCTATGATCTTTCTTTATCATACTAGAAATCCTGCGATTAATTCTCATTCCAGCCGTAGGTCAGGATCCAAATATATTGGATTATTAAAGCAAACAAAGCACTTCACGCTAAAAATGAATGGCAAAATATTTTCATCAGAAGTGATCAAATGGTATAATAATGCAATGGAGAAATTCAATAATGCTAGAATTTTTGAATCAATAGGATTTATCCTTTTTACTAATCGTAATATTAGTAAGATTGATCGTGAGAAAGCACTTGCAGTATACTCCAACTTGATCATAATCTGTAGAGATAATCTTGAGAATTATATGTCACATACTTTTTTATATAGAGGATTTGTAAATGAGGAATATAGAAACGAAAAGAGTGCATAACATGTGTTTATTGCTTCCATTAATGAAATTCATTTTTTTGATTTTTTTTTCTTGACTGTTATCAAATTAATCGTTTACTACCATAGTTAATGATCTAAAATCACCGATATAAATAAAAAGTTGTCGAAATGACAAAGGAGAATATATATTTATGATTTCCTTTTTATATTACGAGTGGATTAATTTGATTAATTAATTCACCATTTTTTTTTTCACTCAATTGTTTAATTTCTAATTATTCAGTTGTTATAAAATATCTCTTTTTCTTTATATTAGTAGTAACAATTAGTTAATTTAAATCATTGGTTTCCCTCTATATATACCGATATATGTATATATGTTTCTAAAATAGCTGATTAGGTTATATACGAGATAAATGAATTAATGATATATATATATATATATATTTTTTATTTATCTATGAGAAAAATTAATTGTGCACTTAAACAGTTCTTTATTTTACAAGGTAATTTACAAGGTCGCTCCATGATTCTTCAGATAAATGAATCAGAAAACGAAGGCAAACTTTTTCTAGGTCCGATTAATACATCATAAATCATTCAACTGTTAGAAAAGACACGATAATGCAATAAAATATCTGAAATCAATTTATTCATTATTCTAAATAATTCTTTTTTTTGGTTAACAGATAATACATTATGAATCAGCACAGCTAAACGATCGATTTACAAAAGAAATTTTCAACTTAAAGGTTCAACGATGATGCAATATATATTTTCCATTGCATCACTCTTGTTACAAAAGAAGTCATTCGTACTCTTCATAATTCTTTTTTTTTTTTTAGATATACCCTCCCGGTACCATTATTTCCCGCATTTATATATGTTTAATATAAAAACCCGTTAAACTACCGATAATTTCCTATTGTTCTTGGAAGAAAAAAGACTTTTCTCCATATTGCCCTGCTTAAGAAACGCCGCTTGAATTCGACGATTAGAATCAGAAAATCGAACTAAGTTAAGGCCGACTATATAGTAAGTGTTAATCCTTTAAATGAATGAATTTATTTATTTATTTTAGTAAATAATTCGTAAAACATTGTTAAATGGAATGTCATATTACAAAAAAAAAATCTTTCAAAGAATTTTTGAATTCAAGAAATCAATTATTAAAATGTTCATTATACAATTGATTTAGCAGTCTTTGGAATGATATAATGAAAATTTTTTGAATTGATCGAAATATCTAACATTAACTATGACTTTAATTTATTTGCTATGACGAACGACATTGTTTATTGAATGATGCGTTACTTGAAAATTATTTGAAATTTACTTTCTGAAATTTTCCATTTAATTTTCTTATGATGTATGGTACAGTAGGACCGCAATGCAAACTTTACTCTTGAAGATGCCAAACAAATTGCAACTAAAAAAGGTGGTTTATGAAAAATATTTAAATGGTGGTTTGTCATTATTATGGCGTTGTGGTGAAAGACTTGAATGGGACGCAATCACACGTGTTCTTTTTTCGTTAGGGAACAAAAAATATCTAATTCGAAAATCTTAAGGAGTTTGAAGTTATAATATTTTAAAGCAAAATTATTTTTTATTATAACCATATAAAACCGGAGTTAGAATTAGAACAAAATACATCGCAAGTAACGTACAATTTCTATCAAAACAATCAACCTATTTGGCCTTATATAAATGATTTTTTTTTACATGCTGATATTTCGTTGAGAATACTAATCTTCTGCTGCACTCTTTACTTTGAATTCGTTTCTTATGTAAATGGTCATCTTCCATATGCTTTATTAAAAGGGACCCGTTGCTTAATGTCTTTGAACAATACGGGCAAGAATGGTTTAGATTTTTATCTCCCTGTAATTGAATCACTGAACATATGAATGAATCTATGACATAAAAACAATAAAAATGAACCACTCACAAGATTGCTTCCATACTTCCAGTTTAAAACCTAGCAAAGTGTTGCCTCCATCCATGTTTCCCTAACCACGGTGATGACGAAAGACATTGTTATTTGAGTTTCGCTTGTATTGGTGGCTTGTTATTTTATTTATTCGACGCAAAAATGAGACTCAATTTGACCAAAGAAGTCATTTCGGAATATCAAACATTGCGAATACTAATTCTCGCCCAATTTTCGTAGTTGTATGATAATAACTTTATTTAGTAAATCTCTAAACAATCATTTTTATTCTTAACATTTTTAATTTCCTGTATTTACTGTCTGTTTATTAAAAATGACGGAAAATAATTTAAATGCACTTATTTTTTACGTAATATTTTTATAATGCACAATATTCAAATATATTTAAAATTTTCCCCAAAGGATATATGTGACAATAGCGAAATTCCGCGTAACATTAACAATTTCTCCTGTAACTTGTGACTATACGGATATCCCTTGATAATCACATAATTGCGCTTATATAAGACGCAAGCTCACAACGATTTCGCATTAAAAATATTTTGATAATGGTAGAAACTACAAGTATTTTATCTCAATATGGAAGTCTCGAAAATTTAGAAAAATATTGTAAAGATATGCCAAAAATTGTATATATATATATATATATATGTATTAATTATGTCGAAAAAAATTGAAACCATATTGACACAATTCTCAATATATAGGAAGTTCATGCACATATTAATGGCTCAATAAGTCCGGAAACACTTCAACAGTTAGTAGAACGAAAGAAAGAAAAGAAACCTCATTTGGCACAATTTATAATACCGAAAAGAAAATTAGATGTTATTGATGAGTACGATATTTGGTGCAAAACTTATTATTATTTTTTTTTATTTTAAAGAAAACCTCTCTTTTTCCAATAGTTTTTTTCCTATTTTCAATTTCATTTACCAACTAACTGATGATGAAGAATCAATTGGTTATATTACTGAATCTGTAATACATGACTTTAGAAAAGATGGAGTTAAATATCTGGAATTAAGGACAACGCCTCGAAATGATAAAAATGGTAAATACCACTATGAACCATTTAATTCACGTGATTCACCGTTCTAATCAAAACGCGTGATTTAATAAAGGGATGACCAAAGAATCATACGTATGCGCCGTAACGTCTGTCATTCAGAAATTTTCATATTCAGAACATGGAATTATTGTTAAGTTAATACTTAGTGTAGATCGTCGAAATACTTTGGAGGAAGCTATGGAAACTGTGAATTTGGCTATCAGATATAAGAATAGAGGTATTGTAGGTGTCGATCTTTGTGGTGATACTAGTGTAAGTCATCTTTTAAAGAAACGATTCTCAATTCAATGCGTTTTATTTTTCTCAAGAATTGTCTTTCATTGGATAACAGAAAGGGCATATAGACAATGTCAAACCCGCTTTCATAAAAGCGAAGGAACACGGATTGAAAGTTACATTACACTTTGGCGAGGTGAATAATATCAAAACTTGTGATCTTTTAGTTTCGATAACCACTTAAATTTACGTTAAAAACAAAGGTTGAAGCAAACATACCAGAACATGCTTCGATGCTTACGATTCCTCCCGATCGCCTTGGTCATGCTACACATCTTGACCCAGAGTCAAGGGATTTTATCTATGCAAAATATATTCCAATAGAAATTTGTATGACTTCAAATTTGCTATGCAATACGGTTAAAAATTATCAAGAGCATCATATTCGAGATTTTTTATTATTGAATTATCCATGTTGTATTTGTGTAAGTAATGCGTTGACACTTTTTTTTTTTTTTTTTTTTATAAAAAATCATCTTTTCTTTTTAAATCAAATTGTTTTTTTTTTTTTTTTTTTTTTTTTTTTTTTTACCTATAATTGTCTACAAGACTGATGATAAAGGTAATATTTAAAACTTTCTGAAATTTTGCGATCGTTTAAAAATTTGTTAATCTTTTTCCTGTAACGATGATTTTGTATTATAATAGGCGTTTTCTTTTCGGATCTTTCCAATGAATATGTAATTGCTGCTTCAACATTTTCTTTGAATCCAAAGATTTTATTCGAACTTTCATTTCAAAGTATTGATTATATATTTGGTTGTGATGATATAAAGATCCAATTACGTAAGATATGGCACGACTGGTATGAATCATATAAGTTTGAGGCGATATAATCATTTTTTCTTAGTTAAAGAAAATTTAAATATGAGGTTAAATGTAAACCAAGTCTCTTTTTGAATATTACAAAATAAATATAAAAGAATAAAAAAAATAAAAATAAATTTAAATAATGATCAATATTAACTGTACAAGTCAATGGACTTCATGTTAAACAACCGAAATTGAAGTTATTATTTAAAACTAAACCACCCAATCTAAACTTCTTTCAACAGCTTTTTGCCAAGCTTTGTATTTTTGTTCACTTTCTTCTTCAGACATTTTAGGAAAAAAGGTTGTTCGATCTTTACTATTAACTTCATCTAATTCACTCAAAGATTTCCATATGCCAACAGCAAGACCAGCTGCCATGGCTGCACCTAGCGCAGTGGTCTCTTTCATTGCTGGACGGTCAACATTTATTCTAAGAATATCAGCTTGAATCTGCATACAAATATCCGAATTTGTCATACCACCATCTACCTTAAGAGAAGTTAAAGGATGACCCGAATCGTTATTCATAGCATCCAAAATTGCACGTGTTTGGAAGCAAGCCGCTTCTAAAGTGGCACGGGCAATATGTGATTTGTTTGTGTATTGGGTGATCCCAACGATACAACCACGCGCATCATCACGCCAGTAAGGAGCGAACAAGCCAGAAAAGGCCGTTACAAAATAGACACCACCAGTGTCTTTAACGGAAGCGGCAAGGTTATTAATTTCATGCGTTTCGTTTATAATACATAAATTATCACGAACCCATTTGATTGCTGAACCGGCGACAGCAATTGAACCTTCAAGAGCGTACACAGTGTCCTCCTTGCCAAACTTATAACCTACGGTGGTGAGTAGACCAGATTTGGAAATCACAGGATCAGTACCAGTATTAAATAACATAAAACACCCTGTTCCATAAGTGTTTTTTGCTTCCCCTCGTCGGAAGCATTTTTGTCCTACCAAGGCAGATTGCTGGTCACCCAAGACACCAGCGATTGGAATTCCCGCTAAATCGGTTATTTTGATATCACCATATTTCTCTGAAGAAGAATATATTTGTGGAAGAGCGCATTTTTTAATTCCGAAAAATTTAAGTGATTGTTCACTCCATTGTAATTTCTTGATATCCATCAACATAGTTCTAGAGGCATTTGTTACATCTGTGAGAAACATTCCACCATCAATTCCGCCCGTTAAATTCTATGCGAACCAAAGTTGATTTAATAATATTGTTATGGAATACATACTGCGGAATCAATCAATGATGCAAACTTACATATATTAGCCAAGTATCGACATTCCCCATTAATATGGTCTCTTTTTCATGTGCTTCTTTAACCGCGGGCACATTGTCAAGAAGCCACTTGAGTTTTACTGCTGAAAAATAGGTGGAAATAGGAAGTCCACAAACTTCCTTTAATGCGTTAACTCCTAACTCAGATTTAGCAGTTAATTCATGCACTAAATCATGCGTACGAACATCACACCATACAATGGCATTGTATAGAGGTTTCCCAGTTTGCTTGTCCCAAACAAGAGTAGTTTCCCTCTGATTTGTAATACCGATGGCTTTAATATCAGTAATGGCATTACCCATTTTCACAAATTTTTTTAGAGCTTCTTCAATACATTTATAAACTGTTTCGAGAAGATCAGTAGGATCATGTTCAATCCAACTTTCACCACAAAAAAAAAAAATAAATAAAATAAAATAAAAATAAACATAAGTGTTCACCCATTAGACATTAATTAATAATGAATCCTTCTAATTAGATTATTTTCTTTCCAATTTTTTGTTAATTGGAGGAGGACATTGTATTTATAATAACTTACCCAGGATTAGGATAGTATTGAGGAAACTCGACTTGATGATAAGTTACCAAATTTCCTTTTGAATCGAATATCAAAAATCGGGAAGATGTTGTTCCTTGATCTATTGAACCAATAAATGATGGCATATTTGTTTGTTATCGTTATCAAGCAGAAATAAATTTAAGTTATCGAATTCACCTTATATTTATAAGAAATTTTTGCCCCATACTATGATAATCACCATCCAAATTGATTTGCCCAGTCAGACTATAATCACGAGAAATTCATGTATTGCTTTCTAGTAGCACATGATGCGATCGATATAATAATTTTTTAATATGAATTCATATCGGGTTCGTTTATTTTAACGATAGGTCAATTAAACTTTAGAGTGTTCCAAAACTAATTTTTCAAATTACTGGAAACTCCAAAAGAGAGAGAAAAGAAAGTTAAAATTGAAAATGTCCATCAAACAAATTTACTTTCACGTGACTCCTTGGCCAGCATCACTTGTAATTTTATATTTATTTTTAAAATTCTATTTTTTTTTTTTTAAGTTGCTAGTAAAGAAAAAAAGTGATTTTAAGAAATGTAAATTATAATGTAATTTAATTATCATAATAAATAGTTTGTTATTTTATATATGTTTTTTAAATTATATTAATATTAAATTCAAATATAAATCTCTTACTGATAAATAATTTTTAACATTAAGAATTGAGTTTTATTTTTAATTAATAGTATTATCTTTAAATAAATATAATTTTATTAAATACAAATTATATTTTTCAATGTCTATTTCAAAAAATTAACTTATTTTCTTTAAATATGATTTTACTTTGAATTACAATAATTTATTATTAAAATCAATAGAGATTTAAAATTATTTTATTAGTATTATTCTATTAAATCAGACTTAAATAACTTTATTTATATGATAAATCTTTAATTTATTAATATATTTACTTAAATTATATTTATCCTTTTAATAGTACAGTACAATTAACTCTTAATATAATAAATTTTAATATAACAAATTTTAGTATAATATAGATAAAAAACCTTGTTATATTGAATTTACTAGTTAAAAGCTGTTTAATAATATATAAAGAAAAATTTTATAAACATTTAATAAATTTATTTATAACAAATTTTTTTGATACAATAAAGATTTTGAAAAAATAAATATTATTTTAAAGAAAATCAGTTCTATAAAAATAAAAATAAAAATAAAAAAGGATATAGTAAACATTTTACCTATTTCAAGAAAAAGAAATTAAACTTACTGGTTAATTCTTAAGATTTAAAGAAAAACTGATCCTAAAAGAGAGAAGAAAAAAACGTTAGTAAATATTTTAAAAAAGCTCACATATTTCAAAAAGAAGAAAATTAATTTATCAGTTAATTTTCAAAATCCAAAGAAGACTGATCTTAAAAAAAAATAAAAGTAAAGTTATATTTTTTAGTAGATATTATTAATATAAAAATTATCTAAATCATTTTAAAAAAAATATATTTTTTATTTTTAAATTATTTAATAATTTTTATCTAAATATTATAATTATTTTTTTATTTATTAAATATAATATTAAAGAAATTGCTAATTAAATTATATAATATTTCCTAATCTACATATAATTAATCAACAAAATGCTTTTAGATATCTTTTATTTAATACTTAAACTTTATTTTAATTTAACTGATTTTTTATTATAAGAATAATATATTTTTCTACTTTTATAAAAATCATTACTCACTTATATAGTAAAATTAATAAATTAGTTAAAATTTATACTCTTTATTTTCATACATTTTTTCTTTAAAACATTATAAATTTTATAACTTTCTTTAAAACATTTAATAAAAGAATCAAAAATATATTATAAATTAATTAATTATTAATTTTTCAATTTATCAAAAAATAAAAAAAAGAGTAAATCAAGGATTAGTTACAACATGAAAAACACTTTGGGAGAAGAGGAGATTTAATCCTAAGAAAAGGAGCAAATGAATATGTTGCTTATAAGATTAATTTCGTGAAGTGAAAACAAATTTAATGTTTGACATAATCAGTCACATGATTTCATGAATTTGTTACCCGTTAAGGATGTTAAACAAATATCAACAAATTCACCAATAATTATTTGCCTCGTATCATAAATTAAAATATAAATTTAGTATTTTCCATTTTTGTTTTTCTTCCAATTTTTCTTTTCCTACATTCATTATTAAATTTTTTTTTTCTCTCTTTTTAACAAACTTCTTAAAATTAAAAATGGCAGTATGTATAAACATATTCTCGTTTCAAAGAACGATTATCGATAATTAGTTGTAACTATTTTTTTTTTTTTATTTATTTTTAAATAGGACTCTGCTGCATCTGGATCACCAAAAGGTGCTGTTAGGTAAGAACGACCAACCTTTCAATATTCAAATAGTTTTATTTTTTTTTCATCTGTAAATAATATCATAATCAAATAAGGGGAATCTAACAAAAGACAATCTTAAATATTATAGAAGGCGAACTACTGGAAACGCTACCGTATCTCGATCCGGTGGCAGTTCTTCAACTATGATGAAATTGTACACTGACGATGCTCCAGGTTTAAGAGTGTAAGTTATTTTTTAAATTGATTTTCTACAAAAATTAATTCATAATTAATAATAATGATCTCTTTTATATAGAGACCCAGTTGTTGTTATTGTACTTGCACTTTCTTTTATCGGTTCTGTATTCATTCTTCATATATATGGAAAGTTTACCCGTGGATAAAGATTATTTTTAAATCAAATCATTTTCTTCAAAACATAATATATTTTTTCAATGGATAAAACAAAAAAAAAAAAAAAAATTCCTTAAATATTAATCAAAAAGGACAATTACGCTTGAAGTTCATTATATATAATATATCTATATTTTCTATATACATTTAATAGATGTCTACTCATTAATACGTTTTTTTGTTATAAACCTTATTATTTTGCTTAAATTAATAAAATTTGATCGATTAGATAATAAATCACGTGACTTTAAAAAAGTGTATATTTATACGTTGCATAACTCTACAACGAGAATCCATAGTTTAATAAACATGGAACATTTCGAATTAAAAACAGACAGGAAACCAAAGCTTTCGGATAACATTTTAGAACTTAAGGTTATATATGTGTTTTTCACAAGTATTTGAAGTTTGTTGAGCGATCTAATGTCTATTTTTTAAAAAATAAAATAAAAATATATAGTTTATGCAAAGGCAGCAAGAAAAAGCTTTGCGTGAAAAATTGGAAAGAGAACGTTCTAGAGCCCTTGGAGAATCTCAGTGGATTGCTTTTTACGATGAACTTGAAGTTGGAAAACCGTAAGTCGTGTAAAAATTTACTATTCATTTATAAATTAACTAAAATTTATTATGTATTAAAAAGTAAATTCAATGTGGAGTATTTGCCAAGTTATCTATCTTTTGCGACACCTGAAGTAGGAAACGGAAGATTGTCTTTTGGACGTTCCAAAAAAGTTAATAAGGTAAGATGATATTAATAAATCACTATATATTTGATTTGTTTATATAACATTGTTTCCAAATTTTATCGTCTTTTTAAACTAACCCGAATTACTTCGAGTTAGAAAAGAGCTCCGACTAATATAACAACAATAGAAGAATCAAATGGATCTTCATCAAGAAGCTCTATAAAAAGAGCGAACAGTATACAGGTTAATAATAAGCGAAAATACGAATATATCCAGGATACAACTTTAAAAAACTCAAAGAGAACCTATGAACTAGAAGATAAGACTTTGAGTAAAAACTCGAAATATGAACTAGAATTAGGTGAAATTGAAGAGGATTTTGAAGCATTGGAAAAGTTTGAAAAGGTTGAAGAATTAGAAAAATTAGAAGAATTGGGAGAAGAATTGGAAGAAGGAGAAATTCCACAAAAGATTACAAAACTTGACAGTAGCGAATTTAAAAGAAGATCTATTGGATTTTTGAAACCACCAGAATAATTCCATAAAAAATTCCGTCTATAAATAAATAATAATAATAATAATAACAATAATAATTGAGAAAATCATTGCAAAAAAAAAGAA
Organism: Funneliformis mosseae; assembly: GCA_910592005.1. Classification (NCBI taxonomy): domain Eukaryota; kingdom Fungi; phylum Glomeromycota; class Glomeromycetes; order Glomerales; family Glomeraceae; genus Funneliformis; species Funneliformis mosseae. Next base: position 17,513 of record CAJVPP010000029.1, on the reverse strand, counting down.
ATAAATATACATTTAAATATAAATAGATTACCTTAATTGATGCAATTCAGTTTTCCTCATGGTCCAAATACATACCCGATGTTTTTTGTGTTTTTTTTGGCGAATAGACTAATAAACTAGATTGGGTCTTCTCGCCTTGACGACTGGATATGTAATAAAGTCGTACGTAAAGTCTTTGAATTAGATCTTTGGTCTAGAAAAAAAAAAATATAATTGTTAAGATATATATTAAATTAATAACAGAACTATACATTTTATGATGTTTTACCTTTGTTCGATCCATAAAAGCAGCTCGCATGTCCACTAATCATAAATTAAAGGATAAGATATTATGTATTATATATGCCAAACTAATATGGTTAGATAATTTTACCTATTTTCCCATGTAATATTTTTAACTTTTTGATAATTTCTTCAACTGTTTCCTATCATTGAAAATCTAGAATTAATTAAAATTTATAAATTTACTATAATGCAAGATGTAAATTATTACCTTAGCTTTTCTCAACAAGGCTTCGTCATCTAAAGCATAACTAAGCAGCAAAATATGGTGATATAATTCATTGTAATTTGTGTCATCTTTAATTTTAAAAATAGTTGAATGATCTTGGAAAAGATACAGAAGAGTGTTCAAGATCCCAGGTTGCATTACGTTAATCTGTGTAAGGTTCAAAGATAAAACGATTTCTCTTAGTTAAAATATTTCAAATCATAACAAAAGTAAGGATATTAAATAAAAAAGGATTACTATGTCCATTTGCTGAGGCAATGGTGACGCACAACCAATTAAGAATCGAACAGCCAAGAAATGTTTTAATAAGCGTCCGCGATTAGTAATTGGTAAATTTTCTATTATGGCCACTTTGAACTGAGTTATAGAGCCGCATGAAAATTCAATTTCGTTACATATAAGCTTGGCCTTTGAAAATATAATATATCATTTCAGTGATGTCATCTAGATTAAATACACTCAATAGAGATTAAATACTAACTTGTTCCATCCATTGGTCTTCTTGGAACATAGCTAGAAGCGAAATTACAACTTGCTCTACTTCGTTGGATAACGACATTAGTCGTTTATCCAAGGGCAATCGAAGAAGTACAATGATAGATTTCCTTATTTCTTCAGAGTTCGAAAAGGTGAATAGCCTATAATATAGAATAAATTAATTTGTCTATTACAAAGTTCATTCATGTAAACAAAATCTCTATAACCTGCTGTCAATCATAGGCACAAGCGTTTTCAATAACAGCCTTATATTGTCGAAGTAATGGAATTCAGGGGGAACCTCTATTTAAAAAAATTTTTTTTTTATCATTTAATACTCTGTAATTAATCAAAAATAACTAAACGAAGTTAATACCGCATATAGAACTCTGCCTAGTATTATTCTCCAAGCAACACCGTAAACTGATCATATGTGTTGACGCACCCAACGTGGCTAATATATTATATACCTCCAAAAAAGGAACACATGTATTTTCAACTTCATCGTTTAGGCTGACATTAAAATTTTTCTACATTATTTAAAAATTAGATTAAATAAATAACGGAGAAAAAAATAAACCAAACATTATGATATATATAATTACTTTAATTTCTGCAATATTTTTTAATGTATTAAAAGATGCTTCTGAAATTATTTCGTCTTCCTCATAGCTTACTGAAGCAAAAGGTTTTGTATAAATTAAAAAAAAACTTGAAGAGGTAATTCATAACGCGAAGAGAATATTCACCTAAATGAAGAAGCCAAATCATAATCTCAATAGGTAACTGCCAGCCAATTTCACATCGATGAGCAATCCAATCGCTACAAAGAATATCTTTGAGCTTTTTCTTGTCTGTAAATTACAATATGATTAGTATAGGGCAAATTACGTATTAAAAATAAATAATTTTATTTTTTAGATGTAAAATTTTAATTTACCAGAGGATACTCTTAATAATAAATCAAATGTCAAATCATCAATCGCGGGAATACATGATTGCAAATTAGAAATTTGTGGATTCTATCATAATAAATTTAAACATTTAGAAAAAAAAAATAAAAGAAATTTCATAAAAAATTCGAATAATTAACTTATCAAATTTTACCGAATGCAAGGTTTCGAAGAACTCTATTTGATAATTTTGATCATGTTCATAATCTTCTTCGAATATCTAACGTATCAAAAAAAAAAATTATACCAGAATTAAAAGATAGCTATGATGATTTCATTTTAATACATAGTTCCATGTAACAACCTGCTGCAACTGATCACACTTTATATCTTCATTCAAGATCGAAGCAGATATTTCCAATCGATCATAACTATCATAAGGGTCTTCCATTTCATCTAACATCTGAAAAATAAAGATTCAATTAAAAAATAATACTCAATATATAATATTCATGATAAAAATAACACTTACATCGTTCATAAGTATTTTTTCCATAGCATTAATATTATAACCTACTTTTTCTCGTAACTTTTTTTCTCGAAGAAGTGAGGATAAAGAATTTTGATAGGATTGTTTCACAGTACCATTAACTTTTGTATTTTTTATGTGTAATGATGACGCGTCCACCAACGGAATATCGCCTTTCATTGGAACAACGTCAACCGTTGGAACAAATCCTTCTTGGGATACAACGCGTCGAGAACGCTTGCTTCGACGCAAATTTTCAGACCTATTGCTAAGCAAAAGTTTTCATATCCATATATTAAATAATTCTTCTTAATATATAAAGAAAGATATATTTATAATTATATTCAAACCTTTCTTCTTCTTGAATACATATTTCTTGAATACAACTAAAATCTGCTTTTGATAAAAGATCGTCATCTTCATCGTCTTCGATGACCTAATAAAAGTGACTATGAAAAAATTGTCTGAATTTAATATTTTTAAATATTGATAGTTTTACTTACATCGGGAATACTCTTCATATCATCATCATCATCATCATCATCACTTACGGATAGAACCACCTTTTTTATTTTAACATCATTCGCTTGACGACTTTTAAGTGGGGTTTCAGGAGTTACATTGTGACTTTTTAATGGAGTTTCAGGAGTTGCATACTTTGGCTTATTACGCTTTGGAGTTTCATATTTCTTCAATATACTTTTTTTTTTTTTTGTGGGTGTTGTACCTTTGTATGATGATAAATTCTCATTATCGTGTTTACTCGAGACCGGCGTAGGGTTCTCTGTTGAGTTACTAAAAACAGATATCAAATTTATTAGTAAATTGCGATTTTTCACAGGCTAACTTAAGTTGAAAGAAACAAACTTGTTATTATTTGGTGCTAGAGGAAAAAACGCTGTAATTGGAGGTGTACTGTCGTTCCAAAAAAAAAAAAAAAAAAAGAATGAAGCCTCGATGTGCTTGAATTTCTTAAAAAAAAGTTGTAACCGCGTCTGAAAAATAGATCACTCACCGAAAAGCTTCGCGTCCTGGCGTTCTAACCTTTACCATTTTTGAATTTATTAGAAGTTTATAAACTATATATGAAACTTGTAAAAATCTTTACTCGTTCCGAGTTAAAACTTTTATAATAATACTTGCAGTTGTTTTATTTTCAAAGTACACGACTTTATACACGAGTTCCGGCCGACCAAAATTTTTTCCCGAATTTCACAGAGGTGAAAATTTTCCGAAAATATTTCCAACTCATTATCTTATTACTAAATTTAGAAATCATTTATAATCTCCCGAATTATCGGATTCCAAAATCCGATATTCAGACATTTTCACAATGGTATAGGGATTTTTATGTAAAATCTATCTTTTAATAATCAAAAAAAAGTAATTTTTATTTTTATTTATTTGCAGAAAGTAAAAGTTCTTTCTCGAGCCGCCTCAGAGTATACACGTGAAACGCCTCAAGATATTCACAAAATTAAACGGAATTATGACCCCACATTACACCCTTTGGAAAAGGCTCGTGAATACACCAGAGCGCTTAATGCCGTAAAGTTGGAACGAATGTTTGCAAAGCCATTCGTTGGTGCATTATCTGGTCATTCTGATGGCGTTTATTGTATGGCCAAACACCCTAAAAAGCTAACCACCATTGTGACGGGGAGTGGTGATGGAGGTAGGTTCAAATACGTTCAATTTTTCTGAATTATATGTTTAACTAAACAACATTCTTAAATTAGAATTGAGGTTATGGGATTTGTCGAATCGGGATACAATATGGAAGGTTGTTGGACATAAAAGCATTGTGAAAGGTGTCTGTTGTAGTCCGACAAAGGGAAATTTATACTTTTCTTGTGGAACCGATAAAACCGTGAAGATTTGGAGTCCTGATCTATCGGGTCAAGATGTAATATTTGATCATTCAAAACTTTATTAATATTTAATGAAATCATTTATTGATTTATTTTGTTTTTCATATCAGCCATTAAGTACCTACATTGGAAAATTTGCTTTCAGGTAAGATTCTCAATTTGAAATGAATTGCTTTGATTAACTTGAAAGACACATGTATTTATAATATTCGTTTATATATAGTGCGATTGATCATCATCGTCATGACCCAATTTTTGCCACTTCCGGATCACAAGTTGACATTTGGGATGAAAATAGGTAAACGAAGAAATTCAATTAAGGAATTGACGTAGCAATTTCACAATTTATGAAATAATTTGAAATTAATTTGATAGGTCGGACCCCATCAAAACTTTGAGTTGGGGAGCAGATACAATTAATACTGTTCGATTTAATCAAATAGAGACTAACATTCTGGGCAGTTGTGGTACGGACAGAACCATAATCCTTTATGACCTCAGAATGAATTCCCCACTGGCAAAATTGGTTTTGCAGGTTATTTCAAATTTAATATTAATGTCTATATGATCATTTTTATGAATAAATGAATTAATCTATTATCTCAAATATTTTATAGATGAGAACAAATGCTATAGCATGGAATCCAATGGAAGCATTCAACTTTACAGCGGTATTTTCAAAATTTATTATTATTTTTTTTTTGGTATGATTCATATATCTGAATAAATCAGCAAATCAAATACATTTTATCATGAATTTTAGGCGAATGAGGATCATAACTGTTACACATTTGATATGCGCAAAATGGACTGTGCATTAAATGTCCTCAAAGATCATGTATCTGCAGTGTAAATAATTAACTAATTTTAATTTTTTTGTAATTTATTCATCATTAATTAAGTTTATTTTAACTGAAAATTTGTTAAAACAGATTAGATTTAGATTATTCGCCAACAGGTGAAGAAATAGTCACTGGAGCTTATGATCGAACATTGAGGATTTATTCATCACGTCAAGGACATAGTCGAGATATATATCATACCAAACGAATGCAGCGCATTTTTTGTGTTAAATTTAGCATGGATTCAAAATTTGTTCTATCTGGTTCAGATGATGGTAGTATTCGACTATGGAAAGCAAAAGCATCCGAGAAACTTGGACCGGTAATGAAATAATATTAAGTTGAAATTTTATTTTATCAAAAATTATTGTTAATATCGTTTGTAATGATCTTCAGAAGGACTATAGAGAACGTGCTCATTTGGAATATCAAGAGAAACTTATTGATCGATATAAGTACCTTCCAGAGATTAGAAGAATTGCAAAGTAAGATTTTTAAGTGATGTTCTCCTTTCAATGATGATAAATGCATATTAAATAATTATTCCCACATAAATTTTATAAAGACATCGTAACGTCCCAAAGGCAATTAAAAGCGCTCAGAACACCAAGCGTATTATGTTACAATCTCAGCGACAGAAAGAAGACAATTTGCGAAGACATTCCAAAAAAGGGACGGTTCCATATCAAGCAGAGAGAAAGAAACCGATCGTTGGTATTGCTAAATAAATTTTCCTCGTTTCTTGATATTATTATTTAATAAAGATTGTATAAATTTTGAATGGCATAAAGATAAAGCTTTTATCTTACCAAACCGTGACTTTTCATTGATATAATTTTTCAACTTGTAACGTTTGATCATATTTTTTCAGTATTTAAATTTCAATTTTTAATTTGCTGCGTCATTATATGTTTTATTTCATATAAATAAAATATGAAGTATCAAATGAATGGATCGTTTCTGAAATCGAAATACATGTCTAGTATATTTTGATTTTATTGAAATGACTCCGGCTTCCAATAACCGAGACTTTGGGTTCTGGATCTGGGTAGATCGATCACTTTGTGTTCATAAATTAAACCATGTACATTTCGAATAAATACAATCACATGTACTTCCTATTTTTGAACGCCGATCATTTTGCTAAAATAAATTCATTAATTTTTTTTCTAAAACAAAACTTTATAGTATTAGTAGGTAAAATCGATCGTTTTAAAAGACTGCACATTACCTCTTAGAGGGGGGAGGGGGCGTAAGTCGATCCTCTATGACATAACGGGTTAAAACGCTTGAATGTCGGATTTTATGTCGATCCCGATGTACGTGATCAGCATAAATTGGCACGTGCCGTATGAATTTTATGACTAACGCTATAAAAAAGACCAACTTGAGCAAACTGCCATGTGATTTCCTACAGATTTAACATTTCACGGAAAGAGAAGGATGGGAAAAAAGAAAGAACCACGTTTAGTACAGCATAGAGAAATATATCAGCGTATGAATTTTCTTTATCAAGCAGCAACATTAATGACAACGATTACAAGTATAAAAAAACCAAAACAACAACAGCCTTCAACTTACAGTTCAAACTCTCTGACACAATCCTCCTCGGTGCAACAAGAACAAGTGCCCTCAACAAAAAGTAAAACAAGAATAACAACTACACCTTCTAATTCAAATACAAATAATTTAGCTTCGCTTGGTAGATTTTACGTAAATACCATGAAAACAATTGGTAAAAAACAGGTTTTGCGTATAGATCCTTCGATAAAACGTACCCTATGTAAAAGATGTGAATCCATTCTATTACCTGGAGTAACTTCACGAGTTCGAATTAAATGTAAGTCTAATAACTCGCTGATCTTAATAAATTTAATCATTCTTAATTGAGTTTAATCATAGCGCGTCCTGAACCATGTTATCAAGTTTTATGTACTGAATGTAATGCTTCAAAGAATTATCCTACTCGTAAAGGATATCAATTATTTTCCGAGAAACCTGAAAATATCTTTAGATCAAACGAGTTATAATCACCAAAGTAGTAATGCTGAAAATGGAGAAGATATATCAATCACACGTCAAAAAAAAAAATAAAGAATTAAAGAAATAAAAATCAAACCCAACCTGCTAAAAAAAAAAAATTAAGATTATTTTGCAATCAAACAATATTCACAAAAAAAAAAAAACGATTATTTTTTTTTTTCTTTATTAAAATTGTTCTCTATTTTGTATTTTTGGAAGTAGGTATTAAGAAAAGCAAATTATCGGATACAAATGATGATAATGATGGTACATATATATTAAATGAGAATAATAATAAAACTATAAAAAAAAAAAAAAAAAAAAAGTAGAAGTACTTTCAATATCATGAATATCAAAAATTTAATTATGTTACTTGGCCGTTCTATAAATGAATTTAAATAATACAAAACGAGAAAATGAAACAAAATAAATTAATTTTTTACAGTGCGTCCTTAAAAAAAAGAGTAATCGTCTAACGAGAAATCAGATAATCCATGACTCAAAGAAAATATTAAAACGATCAAATTACTAAACAATAAAATAAAATAATTCGAATCATATATCGAAATGGTTCTTTCATTTTCATTTTCCCAACTAAATATTCCACCATTTTCCTCGTTAATTTCCTCGTTGATTTCTTCGTTGATTTCCTCGTTGATTACTTCGTTGATTTCTTCATCATTATTCAGTCAGTTATATTGATCACTGATTTTCGCAAAGAAAGGATTCATAAATTCAAAGAAAGCAAACTGTGATGGGTTTGTTCCGTACTTATACACAAATCTACTAGCCAAATAAGATCCAAATATGGCTTTCACATATGGTTCAGGAACTCTTTCTAATAAAGTATCTAATCCTAATCTATCAAGAAGTAATTGTGGGAATGCATCTCTTAATACTGTCTTCCTTAATGGAACATTTGACCATAGACTTGATGTTTGCATATTTTCATTTAGATCTACAATGGCAAGACTGAGTTCATCAGAAATGATCGATCGTGGCTTGTTGGTTCTTCGATGTTCCCTCCAAATGCATTCAAATTCTAATTCTGCATTCTTTTCGATGACTCTGTGAACTTCTTTAATATATTCACTATAGAATGCTGGGATGACATTGTCCCTAACTTGCATATTCTTTGCAAATTCATCATCTGTCAATGCGAGAGCTGCTAAAACTTCCAATGATGATGACGTTACACCACCTTTGTTGGCCGATGCATCCTTGAATATTATCGCACCAGATTGTTCTAACCTGATACGAGCTTCTTGAGTGAAGAAAAGATTTGCACCTTCCACGATAAACTTGAATCTTGATTTACCATTTTTATCAAGAAGCAAATGTACATTGTTAAGGTCAACAGCTTCTGGTCTACCGCCACATGGAACAAAGAGATCGGAAGAAACAAGATGTGTTGTATGGAAATTATTACGGAATACTAAACCGTCCTCGACAACTTGGCCGTCTATAATTTTTTTGTTTAGGTTAATAAGTTTCCAAATTAATTAAAATATTAACAAACTTAATACTTAACATACTTGGTAACTTGATGTTTTGTTGTTCTACTAAAATCTTAAATCCGTTAGGAGATAATCTAGAATCATCGAAGTTCGATATCGTTAAACGATGAGTGGCCAATCGTTTTAATTCACTTCTATCTATACCTTCAGGATCACATATTACACCGCTACCATCAACAATGGCTAAGCACAATAGAAAATTTAAATTAATATCGATAATATTTTCAAACTTGATTTTATTCACACATAATGTACATACCGACTGTACGATCTTTTGAAATCTTAATTTCATTACTACCCAAATCACCATCAGGTCCACCAGTTTGAAATTTCGTAATCTTTGATTCTTTGAGACCAAGTTTTCTGTAAATTCCAAGTACATATTGATGTACTGAACGGGTTGTCATGCCATAAAGATCGTGAGGAATACCTCCCATGGATTGACTTTTGCCAGTTGTGAAAGCTTTCCAGAATGAAGCTCCTCTAGTACGAGCATGTGCACTAGCCCAATCAACGAAAGTTGCAGTTCCTTCATCTGGACCAAAGAATAAAATTTCTGGTTTATTGTATAAGTCAACAATCTTCTATTTAAAAAGTTAAGGTAATAATCATATAAAGAACATTTCATTAAATATAAAATTCATCAAAGAAGTTTTAAACATATATATTTAATCATTTAAATACTTCACCTCTTTAATACCAGGAGAATTTCCAGTGATTAAAAGATCGAGCATACTGTCAACATACTTTTCAAATGCAACACGATCCTTGTCTTGTTGTGAGATGTCCAAGAGAATTGTACCCTTTGAACCACCTTCAGGAATATCCTTATTCTTTCTTTGTTGAGTAGCAGCCAATGCATAATTTTCATCAAATAGAGATCTCAAATTTATACTGTAAGATTCCTTGTTTCTAGAACGGATGATACGAATACCACCACGAGCGACATCACGAAATCTCAAATGGAAACCTCGGAATTCGGAGCCAATAACAATGAACATACCATAAAGTTTGGTTGGATATTCAATTGATGGCAAGAAAGCGGGATTAAGACGGAAGGACAATGCTACTTTGGTTGGTTGATAGAAATTGGTCTTAAGAACATGTTTGTTGAAAATCAAGAAGGATTCAAATACAATGAATTCGTGAACATTTGATGTTGTTTTTTTGATTTTATCCAAAAGTTCATCATCATTAAGCACAACATCAGTTTGAATTCGTTGAAATGATAACGTAGGTCTTTACAAAAAAAAAAAAAAAAAATCATAAATGAATTTTCAAAATTCACAGTGCGCAATTAAAGAGCCTAAAATATAGATATAAATCTTTTACTTACTCAAGAGCAGCAGCACGTGGATTAACATAATGAGTCAATGCAAAGTTGATATACAATAAGTGAATCAAGTCTGGATACATTTTTATAATATCCAAAATGTATTCACGTGTGAAAGCATCTGAACGTAATCTCTTTTTGATTTTGTTCAGGACTTCCGCATGAACGGGATCGTTTTGATCTAGAATATTTACAAGACTAACATATTCATTACCCAAACGATTGAGGAAATGTTGAGCAAAGATCCAACCAACATAACCATAAATTGTCTCTTGAACGGACAACTTTCCAGTTTGGAAAAATTGCTGGAATGGTGTAGTAGGTAAACAATAAATGAGTGAAGCCTCCTTGATTACTTGATGGATCGAATGCTCAATTGGAGAGGATTTTGAATTTGGAAGTGGATTAAGATAAAGGCTCATCACGGTAACACCATTCGAAAATTGTTCTAGAATGATCAAATAAAAGATGTTAACGATTGATTATAAATTTTTAAAACGAAAAGTTGATATTAAAGATACTAACCGACATATTTCCTAGTGGAATACAGTTCATAAAAATGGTAAAGGTCCGACATTGCGGAGAAGAATGATTGTGTACTGCGTTGTCGGTAACCAATGACAAGACGCCTTTCACGACTCCCTTCCACTTCAAACATTTCGATAACGGGGCCGGTCCTACAAAGAACAGCTTTCACAACGTTTTGATAAATCTCTAAAGTATTTTCCGTAGCCTTTTCTAAAAATGTCCTATCACCCACAAGACGAATATCGGTTTCTTCCTCGGGAGCGGGAACTGGTTTCACAAAATCACATTTGGCAACAAAGTAGCAACGAAGTTGCGTGTTCACAGAAGGAGAAACATTTCCATGAGAACGATAGGATTCCAAACGATAAGCATTGGTAGTATTACTAACATCTAAATATCGAGAATCGATTCTACGATAATTTTCAAGTATTAGAACCGAAGCATACCCAATCATGTGAGGTAAACGCAAAATCATGATAGATACCTTTTTTCGTGCTGAGGACCCTGCAGTTGAGAAACGCCAGGACGAGATGTGTGTATATATACTGCGCCATCATCGGTTTCCCTTTCTAGATTAATATCAAGCTCACGTTCGTCATTTTTTGTGTACGAAAAAATCTTTGCCCCATAAAGGGCCAAAATATGGTTGGCAATGGTTTCAACATTTTCCAAACTGAAGTACATGTCATCGATACCAAGATTTCTATTTACGTCAAGTCATGTGAGCAAATTAGGTAATACATAAATTATAAAATATTGAGATTAGAAAATAAATCAACTGCGTGATTATTGTGACAATAATTAAATAAATAATATAATATATAAATTTCGGGAAAATTTAATCCTTTCCATAAGAACTTAAATATTTAAATATTGCCACATTAACGGAGATGAAAAAAGGTCATAACTCTTACCCATAAAACCACGAAACTTCGTGACGGACGAGATCTTGAGGTATGAACCCTTTTTTTTCCAAGTATTCGCACACCTTAAGCATTTGGTCAGCCTTGCCTTCAAAGATATTGTCATTGTAACCGCTCGAGTCTTTTACTATACTGTTTGTAGGCATGAATAAGCCCGGTACTCCTCGAAATCTATCAGCCATGTTATAAACTTTTTATTGAAAAAAAAAATCTTCTTTCTGGGGAATAAAGGAGAGTTTTTTTTTTTTATTGCTCGGTAAAAATTTTGCTTCGGAATAATTAATCTAAAGGTAAGTATAAAAATATTTTTTTTTTAAAAAAAAAAAAAAAAAAAAAAAAAAAAAAAAAAAAGACCGAAAAAAAAAAAAAACCCAAAAAAAATCTGGGGAAAAAATATTTGATTTGGTTAAAGGATTATATATGTGAAAAGTGGTTAAGTGATTCGATTTTTATATAAAAAATCGATATATATAAAAAATTTTTTTTAAAGTGCATTAAGTGCATTGAAAATCTACTTTATAAAAATAACGAGTGGATGTTACTCTAACATGAAACTCCCAATTTAGGAAGTCATAAATATACTTTTAAAGCATAAACATTTAGTTGAATTTAAACGACAATTGGGAAAGTATAGATGATAAAAATGGAATTTAAAATAAAACAAGGGCGTGAATCAATTTCCGAAACCAAAAAAAAACGAAATAATGTACTGCCTTATTAGACTTAATTCTAATGTGTTAATAGAATGGGGCCAATTAAGAAACAAAACTCACTTTTAACTCGAAATCGTTAAAACCCCGCAGAATTTTCTTGTTGGAAAATGGAAGAGTTGAACAACTATTCACCAAATTAAGTCTCATGATATTTCGTATTCTCTTTAAGAGAATAGTGGATTGTTTAAATATTGATTATCTAATTGTTTATTTATAAATTTTATTTTAGATTATATTTGTTGTTTGGTATGTGTCAATATGTATATGTATGTTCACTTTGGAACCGAATTCAATCGGTTTCTGCCGGCTTGGTTTATCAAAGAACAATGTGAAAGAATAATCAATCTTTGTTGTATGTACTTATCAAAAATGTAAATAAAATGCAAATTGTCACACCCATGAACATCGCCGTGGGATAATCTTGAAATATCCGATACTCGATACATTTAAACATCACCTCGCATTGCATATTTGTGTTTTTTTTTTAAAAAAAAAAAAAAAAAACATATGACCATCGGTGCCTTACGCGATCACACGATTTGTCATTAATTAAATCGTTATAAATGTCAATTCCGAGAAATAATTAATAATTTCATTAATTTCGAAAATAATAATAAATCTAATCATTTTTTTCTCCTTAAAACTTCCACCAAAGGATTGTAATTAGTTGTCAAAAAAAAATAAAAAATAAATAAAAAAAATAGATATATGGTTATATACATTAAGTATATTACAATCCGACTATTCGGTATGCGAAATGGAAATTTTCTATAAATAATTTGGGGATTTAACACGTGAAAGTTTGTTGAAATCATCCAATGATTTACAAATCTTTCCTTTTAATAGTGAATATCGAAGGTTATCGGTGTTTATGACAATATCCTTGAAATCTTTAAGGGTCTCTCGGTAGTTAATAATTACTCCAAAATAAAATTCCCAAACACAATAAAAAAAAAAATCTTTCCAAATTTGAATTTTGTATGCCGAGAATTTTAATCCAATATGTTTTACATGACATTAATTTGTCGTTTTATCATATGATCATAATGCATTTTTTTTTTTCAATGACTATACATGGCAACTTTTTTTGTGGGGAGTTCAAATATGACGATTTGACGATCAATTTGAAGAAACGCGCATGTATTGGTGTTGCGGAAGGCATTTATTTCCACGTGTTAATTTTAATAATTATAACTGAACCCGTGTTGTTTTTTTAAAAAGCTGAATTTTATTTGGTTCAAGATCTACAAATTCCTTGAACAAAAAAAAAAAAATTATTTTCGTCCGATAATATAACTTCTTCATTCTTGATCGATTACAAGACCGTTGGTCTTTGCGTTATAATTTGAGCATCGCAATGCCTGTATATTGTCCACAATAGGCAAAAACCTCGTTGATTGAAATTTCATAAATATATAGTTGCCAAGAAAAAAAAAATATGATCAATTTTACTTTGATTAAATTTTTTTTTTTTTATTATTATTTCTATAATTGTTTAATTGTTCAGGTTTCCATTCAATGCAAATTGTTTGATCACCTTACTTGTAACGATTTTTATTATTTTAATTAAAAAAAAAAAAATCTCTTTCATTAATTATTAATAATTGTAGCAGTTGAAAATTATTTAATATATGAATTTATTTTTAATTCGAGTTGATGACACGTTCTTTCTAAGATATATTGTCCTTCATTTGATAGTAAAACAAATGCACTAAAACATTCATTTAATAATTAAAACAAATAAAGTTCATAATTTATAATCAAATGACTTTCCTTAAGGCTCATTACATTTATCGTTCTTGCAACAACAGCTTCCTATAAAATTTTTTAAATAAGGAACATTCCCGAAGGCAATAAATACTGTACATTTTCGTCCATAGCATTGGCATTCAGGTGGTATTCGAAGTAGATCTCGGAACTTAGTATTTATATTTTTTTTATTCGATTATCCAAACAACCCCTTTCCTGCGTAACCTAACGATCGGCACATGTTTGATGGCTATGCAAATTATTAAGATATAATCTGATCCAAAAAATATTGATTTGGAACTTGAATTTTCAGATCGGATGGATTATAACACATCAATAATAGGTAATAGATCAAAGTGAAGTTATTTCCCTCTCTTTTGATACATTTATTTAAAACCCTTGCTCTGCGAAATAGCATTATTAGATAAAAGATACTATAAATTATACTTAGACATCAGATCTTACCAACATATTATCTTCATTATTATCTGCAAAAATATCATTTTTTCTTCATCAAACCCCCATCCTTTTATAGCTCCACATTATTTTATTTTCCTCTTATAGGTATGGTACAATCTGGTCAAATTTTTGAATCAGTAGCAACCAAACCCTCTGTACCGGATGGTTGAACTTATTCTAAATTAATTTGAATAGGTTATTCTGAAACTAAGTATTGCTATTATTTTCTGCATGATCTTTGGAGAGAATCAAGGCTCTATCAAGCAAAACCTGAAGGAATATTCCCCTAGCACTATTAATATCTCTATTTATTTTTATATTGCAATTTTTGCATTTATATGTTTTTGACCTTCTAATATTCTAAATATTTCCATACCAATTACATATCTTTGACATATAAGCTTTATTTTAAATTTTTACATGGATTCCTTTTTCTTTTACTTTTGAAATCAAATATTGTCAAAACTTGTAATAAGACTAACAAAGCATCTTTCTAACTGTTTTTCTTCTTATTTTTCACATTTTTTTATTCATTATATTTGAAACCTTAAAAGGAAAAATAATAATTACATTAAATTCATCTGTTAAAACTTAATTGTTTTTTGATAAATCTTATTTTATAATTATTTGATCTTTTTTTCATATAAAAGATAGCATTTGTTAACACATAATGCTTTCTTTTTCTTTCATTTTAAGGTTGAAGATACCAGTTTGTCTTTTTGAATATGAGATTATCTATATATTTATATAAATAAAAGATATATTATATATCATTTTCTCTTATTTTACCTGTATCTTTTGTTAAGAAATACTATATAAATGGAATATGAACGCTTAGGTCAATTGAAAATAATATGAACTTTCACTGTATTTTAAACATCTGTTTCTATATTTCATATATCTAATAACATATCCATTCATTTGTTTTTTTGTATATGAAAGGCAATCAGTAGAAAAGAGGAAAATCTACTTTTTAATTAAAAGAATTTTTATTAATTTACTCTGCTGATCATAATCATATGAATAAAACTAGCTTAATAATTAAAATTACTTAAAATTTGTGAATTTCCCTCTTTTCTATTGATCATCCCCTATATATTAATTTACAATCATAATTTATCTTTTGTGATAGTCATTTATTAAACTTTCTCTGTATTTTAAAATAAAATAGGTGCAAATAATATTTTTCATTTTTTAATTTATTAAATTTATATCATTTTAATGATAAAGATGAAGAATTATAAATATATTTAACATAAAAATAATTCTATTCTTTTTTTTGAAAAATTTTGTATACAAATAAATATAGCGAATTTTCTAATTTTTGAATAATTATATAATAATCAGCATAAATATGTTGTGCATAAATTAATTTATTATTAGTACATTAAATTTAAATTTTATATCAAATTAATTTATTATTAATATAATAATTATAATAAAAAAATAAATATATTTAATTTTATTTAATTTTAAATTTCTTTTATTATCTAAAATTCTTTTCTTTTGTAAACTAAAATTATAGAAAATTCATTTATCTTATGTTAATACTTTAATAATTTAATTAAATAATATATCAAAAATTTAATATTAAGTAAAAGAGAAAAAGTCTTAATTAATCAAAAAAATTATAAAAAATAAAAGATGTTTTCTTAACCCTATAGATATTATATTATATATATATTTCTATCTTTTGTTATCAATTAAAAATAAATTTAAACTATAAATAATTTTATTAAAATTTTATATTATATTTCATATTCAAATGCAAAATAAGAAAAATGATAAAAAAATTTAATTTAAGCTTTTTATATTATTTATAGAAAATATGTATAATGAATTTTATAAAATATATTTTATAGTTACTCAATATAGAGGTTAAAAAGAAATTTGAAATAAAATTAGCAGTAAATAAAGTTATTATCAACAAGTTTTTGTGAAAAATTTATATTATAATACAATATTTTTATAGTAAGACTTACATAAATTTAATTATTAACTGGAATACAAATTATAGAATAAAATTTATATCATGTTTACAAATAAAATTTATTTGTTTATTATTATTTTTTTGTTTATTTTATAATTATTTTATAATTATTAATTATTTTTAATTTTAAATAGATTGATTTAATTGATATGATTTTTAAACAATTTATATGTATAATTATTTTACAAAATATTCATAAACTTGAGCACTTACTTCAAAATATGCAATAATAATTGCAGTCTTTTTATTTAATATTTTTATCACATTTAGATTACCTTTAATTCTTCAGTCAAATAATAGTAAAGAATTTATTTCATTATAAATTATTAAATTAGAAAATTTATGATCTACAATTCAAATTATTAATAGAAGATCAAGATATCCTGCAAGTCAAAATTTAACTGAACAAACAAATAGAATTTTTAAGACTAATTAAGGAAAATAAATAGAGAATAATAATCATCAAGATTAGTCATTTGAATTAAGATTTGCAATTTATGTAATGAATAATTCAGTTTGTAAAACACATAATAAAAAATCATATAAACTTATATTTAATGAAGTTCTATATGTATATTCAACACTACTTAATCAATTGTTTAAAAATAATATTTTTTAGAAGATAAATTTTTAAATGAATTTGAAAAAAAGTATTTAAGAATCAGTAGATAATTTAGATAATTTGATCAATTATATTACATCCAAAATTGATTTTTTAGCAAATATAAATCAAGAATTAAATATTAATAAAGAAACAGTTAGTAATTTACTTATTTATTTATTTTAAATAATAATTTATAAACTATTTTTTTTTTTGTTTTGATATTTATTTAATTTAATTTCTTTTTACAGTAATACCTCTATAAATGCATCCCCTTAGGAACTGAACATGAACGTGTATTTATAAAGGGTGTGCATTTATAGAACAGCCAATAGAAAATAGATATAATTATACAATATCATAATCCGAGAGCATTTATTTAAAATTTTTAAATTTTTAAAATTTGTACATGTTTTGTATTGTTACACGAAAGAAGATATAGATGATGATGATCCAAAGGATGATGTCGATCCCTAAAAAATCATATATGTCTTCTATGTCATCTATATCGTCTATAACATATATTTCTTTTATACAATATATTTCTTTTATTTA
>CAJVPP010000028.1:0-60436 GCA_910592005.1 Funneliformis mosseae | reverse complement strand
TTATCCCCACTGGATCTTCTTTAAGTGCAATTTCCATGGCATTATCCACTTCAGTTATAACTTTTTTTAAAATATCATCACCAAGAATACGACGATCAGGTAACTTAAGAAATGGATTTAAAAAATCAAATAACTCTTTTGCTTCAGGTTTATTGACCCATGATAATGCCCATCCACAAAAAACTGTGAGTCGAAGTAATAACATGTGAAATTTTTTTAAATCTTCTTTAGATAAATTTCGTACAATGTAATTATCCAAAGGTCCATAATATGAAGTCCGATTGATTATTTTGTGAGACGATGGTTGTGACGATTGTTGTGATGTAGAATCTGCAACTAAAATAATAATAATAACAATAATTTTTGTTTAAACAATGTAATTATATAAATATAATTTATAAAAGAATAAAAATTTAAAATACTTACATGATCTTTTACTAGGAGTTAAGCTTGAAACAGTATTATTAGTAGTATCTGCTTCTTTACTTCGTGAAAGTGCAAAAATTGCTGCTCGCTCTTCTTCATTTGTTTTGGTAAGAAAATGTGTACATTTTTTGAAATGTTGAATAATTCGGTCTGTTTTGTTTGGAAATGATATCTTACGTCCCTCTTCTTCTCCAAGCACTTCTATGCATGCTTTACAAAAGGTTTTGAGATTGCTTTTATTAACTTTTTCTTCTGTTTTAACAATATATTTAGTTAATATAGAGGGAAACGGCATATTTGAAATTATTTAAAAAAAAATCTTTTGTGGCTTAGCGCAGACCGGCGGACATTGTCCCGGACAACTTAAAAATGGTGGACACATCCCGATTGATAATAGTAATACGGGACATGTGATCAGATGAAAATCCTGGACATGTCCCGGAATGTCCGTGTCTGCTCAATTTCAGCGGACAGTGTCCAGTATACAACACTGCGCTACTTATAATATGAAATAAGTTTATATAAATTTAATATGTATACTTAATTGCTAAAATAATATATATATTTAATTGCTAAAATAAAGTTTTTTTATATATATTTAAATATATTATAACTTATTTATATTATTTAATATAATTCAATATAATTAATTATATAATATAATTTTAATGAGAACTGTAAATTCAAGAATTTTATTTTATTTAATGATCTTATTAAAATATTAAATATATATTTATTTAATAATTATCTAAATTATTTTATTTTAATTCATGTTTTTTTACTATAATTATTAATTTTATTACACAATTTTTGCTTCTCTTTCTCTTAAATAAAGTTTTTATTCTTTTAAAATCAAATCTCATTACTTAAAGCTAAATCTTTTTCTTTATATTCAAGTTTATCAAAATTTAAAGCTGATGACTTCTTTATAAATACATTTTCTTTATTATTATTTTTATTATTTTCATAATCATTATTAGAATCAGAATTAACTATAATAGTTTTTTTGATTTCTTTTTACTAAAACTTATACTAGTATTTTTTATAGAATTCTTTTTTATAATATTTAAATTTTAGCTTATATATTTACTAAATATGAAATAAATTATTAATAAATTAATCAAAAATTTGAAGTTAAATTAATTTAAGATCTTGTAATAAACAATTAATGATTACATAAAAAAGTAAAAGATTAAAACTATAGGTTGCTAAAATTTGATGAATTATTATTAGATGATGAATTACTGATAGTTTGAAAGAAGATAGTATTTAGAATAATGATAATTTAAAAAAAACTGTAAATTAGATTACTTTATCTAAATTTGATATTATATGTTAAAATGTAAAGAATTCTGCTGTTTTTAATAGTGCATGCCTATTAACTTATAATAAAAACTTGGTAAAGATTTTTCTAGTATTACCAAATACTTTAGTAATTCATCAGATGATTAAATACTATAGTCAATAATTTAATTTATTTTAATAAAGTAATAGAAAAAGAAGAATTTAATTTAGCATTAAATGAATTAAATATATTGATTAAAGACAAATTGTTGATTTCTTAAGTTAAAATTGATTACAACTTATTTTCCAATATATTAACTTAAAGTTAGTTAGTTATAAATATATAGAAGTAAGTAAAACTATTATAATCAATATTGAAAAAGAAGAATATTAAACATATTTAATTAGAGCATAAACATAAAATTTTATTATATATTATTTAATTCTAATATTAATACATAGTAAATATCAAAAATTAAAAGTTTATTAGATAATAAAGATGACTACTGAATATCTTTAAAGTATTAATTATAGTATAACTATAGATAAATTTAAAGCTTATATTAAGTAAGAAGTTTTTCAAATGTTAGAATTGAAATTATAAAATCAATTTTAAAAATTACTACATAAGTATGATTAAAATATTTTAGATAGACATTTTATACAGAAAATAAAAATATTATTATAATAGTTATAAGCAACCCGATATACTTAAATATTAATAAAAATTTTAATTAAAATGATACAATTAGAGTAATGAATGCTAAAACTATCAGATAATAATATCATAATATTAGTAAAGCCTATTTTAAATAAAGATAATAAAAGATATGTTTTAATAACTTATAATAAATTAGTATTTTATGCTAATATTAATAAAAAAACTTTTTAGAAATCTGTTAGACATTAGCCTCTTTATAAAAAGATGTAGATTTAAGCTTATATTAGTGATTTTTTAACAAAATTAATGATTGATTAAAATTTGAATAAGATGAAGCATATATTATTATGAAGCTAAGTAAACTAAATGCTAATTATAATAAATGATGAAAAACTGAAAATTTAGTTAAATAAGTAAATATTTATTTTATTTATATTTTTAAAAATAATAATAATTTAAATTTAAATTACTTTATAATTAGATTACTAAAAAAGCAATCCCAATTTTTGAAAAATTGTATTTTGATGATATTTATATATTTGCATTTAATAATATAATATCTTATGCTATATATGTAAAGAATACTTTGATTGCATTAAAAATGAATCTTAATTCAAATGATAAAGAAATTTAAAAATGAATAATGCTTGATAGATCAATACAATCAATGTATCTTTTAAATAAAAGAACTAAAGAAATTTATTTAATTTTAGAAAATATGAATTATGATCAGAAAAAGGTATAAATCATATTTGTTCTAATTATAAAAAATATTTATTAATTTCAAATGATTGCTGTAAAGTTCAAATACTTCACTTTAACCAAATTTTTTAGCCTAAAAATCATTAATTAAAGAAATTATTGAAGGTTGTGAACATAAAGTTATTTTTATCTGAAATTTTATTGTAAGCTCAATTTTATTAAAATATTTTGAGATGCTATTAAATAATATTTTTGCAATAATTGTGATTATTCTTTTAAAGAATTAGAAAAAATAGTTTTTGAAGCGTTGAATTCAATTTTTTTTAGAAATAATTAGAGGTTTATATATACAGATTTATAAATATATATAGAAAAGAATTAATAGACATATAAGCATTATATATTGTAAAAAAATATAAATCATATTGAAAAATTCCTGATAATATAATGAATATATAATTTTTTAAATAAAAATTAAGAATAAAAAAATATTAGATAATGACAATAAATAATGTAAATCATGTGATTATTATCTAATAAAATTTATTTCACGTGATAATATTATAGGCTAAAGAATTTGACCATAAAATAAACTTTAGACTATTCATACTATAGTGATATTAGAGAAAATTTAAATTGATCTGATTATTATATGATTAACTAATTATTCTAATATCATAATAAATAATTACTATTATATAATATTTAACTATATTATTATATTAATATAAAATTAAAAGTGATTTTTTTGTGATGAATAATATTATGATGAATATAATTTCATATATTATAAAAACTAAATTCTCAGAATATTTACAAAAAATAAAGAAGAAAAATATTATAGAATGTAATAAATATTTTACTATAATTATATTATAGTAAAATTTTTATAGTATTAATATTGAAAATTAGCTAAAGAAAAATAATTTATAAAAGTCATTAAATTTAATTTTATATAAATTATATTAAGAAAGATTTTATATTATATTATCAAAATTGATCAATATGCTATATTAAAAAATTAGACTAATTTATCAGATTAGTAAGATTTGCAAAATTTATCTAATTTACACTAATTTATCTGATTGATTAAATTCATTAAATATTTATTATTTCATTATAAATATTATTTTTATTATTTATATTATTTTTAGTATTTTATTATATTTCTATTGGTTCTTATTTTATAAGTTTTTATTATTTTATAGCTTAATAAATGATAATTATAATAAAATAATTTTGTATAAATGTATTAATTTTTATTTAAGTTGTAAATTAATTCTTTTATGAATTTTAAGTTATTTAATAAAGAATCAATTTAAATCTATATAAATTACTTTTCCTTTAATATTATTCTTTATCTAGAATTTGTTATAATATTCTATATTAACTTGCTTTTGAATTCATTATTATAAGTTTAACTAAATATATCTTAAATTCTAAGATATAATAAATTGCTAAGTATAACAAATACCTATTAGACTTAAAATAATCCTAAAGTTATAAACCCTAATGTATAGAATTAATTATCGCAACATTTTAACTTAAATATTAAGATAACTAAAAATAAATCTAATGAAAATGGCTATATTAAAAAAGATTAGATTTACTAATTTTTTCAAAATTACCATTAAGAATAATTACTTTAAAAGTATTCAGAAAAATTTAATTGTATAATTTTTGATTTGTATTATACATAATTCCTAAACCTAAGCCTTATCTTAAATCTAAAAATGTAATAATTATTGTATAATAAATATGATTTTCATTATTGTAAAAATTAAAGTCTTTAGAATACTTATGAAAATAAAAACGTGAAAAGTGTGACTTAGATAATAAATAATTTTAAATTATGTAATTAAAGAATTTTTTTAAATATTTTTAAAGTAATTATTAAAAATCTTCAAATATATAATTTTATAAGTATATGATTTATAGTTTAATTGAATATATTTAATAATAAAATAAATAAATAAATTTAAATATTAATATTTTTAATATTATAATTTATTATAAATTAACCTTAATTTTATGTAAATAATCATAAATATTATATAATTATTAGTTGTATAATTTACAGCTAACTTTTATAATAAATCTTCTCTTTTGAATTGTAATACTATATTTAACATAAACTCTAATACTATATTAATTATATTTAATTAATTAAATTTTAAAATTTTGTTTTTTAATTAGTATATATTTATTTTATAAAAATTTATAATTTTATTATAAATAATAAGTATTAATTTTATGACTCATTTATATTAATAATATAGTCAACTTTTTCTATATTATTCAACTTCTTAAATTAATCTAGTAATTATCAAATGCTTTTTTTTATTATACAATTAAATTATCAAATAACTTAAAATTGTTTTAAAAATATATACAATAAAGAAAACTAAATAAAAAATTAGAAATTAATATTAAAACCTTTTTTAAAATAAATAAAAAGGATTAATTAATTAATTATATATCTTTTAAAATTAAATATAA
Organism: Funneliformis mosseae; assembly: GCA_910592005.1. Lineage (NCBI taxonomy): Eukaryota > Fungi > Glomeromycota > Glomeromycetes > Glomerales > Glomeraceae > Funneliformis > Funneliformis mosseae. Next base: position 54,864 of record CAJVPP010000028.1, on the reverse strand, counting down.
CTCTTAAATATAATTATTCATTAAATAGTTTATATATTATAAATAAATTATTTAGTTCATTATTTTTTTTATTTGTCAATAACATTTAAATTATCATAAATTAAAAATTTAATAAAAATTAAAATAAATTAAAAGTAAAAAAAGATATTTGTATCATAGATTCTAATATTATCAAATATTTCATAATTGGGATGTCCTATTATTTTGATAGATCTAGATATTTATAGGACTTAGATATTAAATATCTTTAAAAATATAATTACTAATAAATAATTATATATTTATTTATACTTATGTAATTGTAATTATAATTTTAATTATATTTTTAATACTTTTAATAAAATTGATAATTTTTTTTGTAATATTAAGATGGTAGATTAATTATTATATATTTTTACAATGTTTTTAATTTTTATTAACTCTTTAAATCTTTAACTAAAAGTTTTTATAAATTTTAAGTTATTTAGAAATACTTTTTACTTTATAATTTAAAAATTCAGAAATATCAAACTCTATTTTAAAATAAAAGTATAATTTCAAAGAAAAAAAATTATTGAAATGATTAAAAATATTTATTTACATTAAAAAAAACATATTAAATATTAAACATAAAAAAATAATATTGAAAAATAAAAATAAAAAATAAAGTATAAAAATTTTAAATTTATTCAATAAAAGTATATTTATATTAATATTTTTATGCTACCTATAAATCAAATTAAATTATAAATATATAAATCTCATATCTAAAAATTTTGATGAAGATTCTGAGAAAGATAAATTTATATAATAGAATTATATAATAAAATATATTTAACTAATTCTGTTATAATGATTTTATTATAAAAAAATATCATATTTTTCTTTTTTTATTACTCTTTTTCTAATATATTAATAAAAAATTTGCTACTAATATGTTAAATAAATTCAAAAAAAAAAATTTACTATAACAAAATAATAAAATATTTAAAAAAATTATAATTTTAAAAACTTTATCTATTTTTTAAGATACAATATATATATATTCTAATACTTTTTGATTTAAATTAAATCTTTTCTTTATAATTAAATTAATATTATTTAAAAATACTTTTTACTATATATATTTATACTTTATATAATAAAGAATAAAAACTATTTTAATTTATAGCATAATATTAATAATGATTCTGATAATATAATTAATAATAAATAAATTAATTTATACAACATAAAATTAATAATAAATAAATTCATAAATTTCATTTATCAATCAAATTATAGTATGGGATGATATTATTTTTAAAATATTTAAAAGTATAAAATCCTTCGCAATACTTTAGATAATTAAAAAAAATTAAATTTTTATAAATAAAAAATTTAAAAATAGTTTAAACTTTTTATTTATCTTGTATAAATAAAAAATCCTATATTATAATAAATAAATTTCTTTATATAAATACTTTGCAGTAGAAAGAAAAGAAATTACTAAAAAAAAATTTTTTGAGTTAATGCTAAATCTGAATTTATTTTACTAAAAAATAATATTTAGTTTAGAAAGTAAAAAAATATTTTTTAATAGTTTTCTTTCTTTCTACTAAAAAATACTTATATATTCATATATAGTGATAATTATAAGTAATATATTATTTTAATATTATATTTAAAGTATAAATTATGAAATTAATATAATAAATTTATATTTATTTTAAAGCTTAAATCTTTAAGAATATTTTAAAAAATCTTTTTATTTAATCTTTCATATAATTTTACTTAGAATAGTTACAATAAGATAAATGCTATTATTTAATTCTTTGACTAAAATTAATTAATATTAAACTGATAGTTAAAAGAAATCAGCTTTTAAAAATCATAAAAATCATTAAAAATCATTATTTTACATATGTATAAAATTGTTTTTATTGATTTTTATAATTTTAAAAACTAATTTCTTTATAACTCTTGATCCAATTTTTATAATCAGAATTTAACAAAGTTTTATAAACTTTTTTAATGATCATTTGACTGATATTATGCTAGTAATAAAAGCAAATAAAAATAAACTTTCTACCTTTTAAAATACTTAATAAAAATAAAAGAACTTAAACAAAAGATATTAACAAATAGTTAAATAACTCTTAATTACAAATAAATAAAATATATTATACTGAATATTAAAAATATAAGCAAAGAATAAAATATTTTTTCAGAAAATTTAAAATTAAAAAATAATACAAATAACCAATAAATAGTTAATACTAGAACTTCTATAGTTATTATATTTATTGAAATAAATATAGATAATATGACTACTTTACCTAATATTCTAACTAAAATTAATTTATTTCTCCTTACTATAAATAATTTTATTTATGATAATAAAGTAAACAATAATAATAAATTATTATTTACATTTATTACTGAAAAAATAAAAGGAAAACAAAAAGTTATTTGATCAGAAAATATTAAAAATGTTAAAGTTTTATCTAATTATATAAGTATAAAGATTGATTATATAATAATATAATTATATTTAAATATTTTTACATAATAAATTTAATCTCAGATGTAAAAAAATTTTATAATTAAAAAATATAATTATTAAAGATCAAATTATTATTTAAAAATAAAAAAATTATTATTTATTTTGATACTATAGATATATTAAATCATGCAATCACAAAAGTTCAGAAAATATAGTATAATTCTATTTTCTTAATTGCTGATCCTTATAATCAAACAACAGAAAATCAATTTTATAAAAGATAAATCTATTAAAATATTTAATATTCTTTATTTTTCAAATCAGATGTAGTTAAAAACTTCTTTGCTAAATATAATATAATTATCAGATTCTTAATAATTATTTGTAAATTCTAACAAATAATCTTAATATCTATAAAAATAGTAAAGTAATAGCTATTTTTATAATGATATTTGATCAGTTTTTTTCTAATCAATATACTCTTTCTAATTTTTTGACTTGTTTTAAAATCAAATTATGCTTTATATTATATGATCAATACAGTTATATTTTTATATAGTTACCTCTATATAAATATAACCTCTATATAATCAACAAGTTTTTTGCATTGAAATTTTTAATTAAAGAAATGATCTCTATTTAGTCACAATAGGGTTATAATCATAATCATATCAAATACATGCATCCAAATATTACAAATATAATCATATCACATGATTTAATTAGAAAATATAAATAGCTAAATTTGATCACAAAAAAATATCAGAGAAAATGTTTAAGTTTCTTTGTATTTCCTATATAGTTATATAGTTGATAAAAATATCATTAAAAAATATGTCAGTTTGATCACACTTTTTTTTTAGTAATGAATTTTGTTAACTTTTAAAATAAACTTTTCATTTAATAAAAATATCAAAAGTACTATCAAAAGTATTGTTACCTTACTTAAAGTACTACTAAAGAACTACTAAAAATCACTCACCACTTATTTCAAAATACCAGTTGTTTCAAGTCCAAAAAGATCATGTTCTGCAATAAATGATAATATAAAGCAACAAATATGTATATATGTTACAAAACCCAAAAATAAAAATAAAATTCAATAACAAATTGCTGACTATTTTAACCAGCAAAATCAGAATCTTCATATTGATTGTTCAACAGTTTCTAAAATTCTAGAAAAGAAAGCTAAGTGGCTTACAATTAATTTAACACTAGCTAGCTCTAAAACTTTTCATCATAAAAAAGTTTAATATTCTTAAATTAAAATAGTATTAGGTTTATAGGTTGAAAATGCAAATGCTAATAATCTTATAATTTCAGAAATGTTATTTAAGAAAAAGGTTTTTTTTTGTACAAAAGCTTAATATTTTACATAACAAGATATCTTTTTCAAATAGTTGAATAGAAAGTTTAAGAAATGGAATAATATTCATAGCTATTACTTACATAGTAAAGCAAATAGTGTACTGTTAAAAATTCTTTCTAAAGAAAGAAAAATTACAAGAAATTTTGCAAGACTACACACTTGACAATATATTTAATGCTGATGAAACTGGTCTTTTTTTTCGTATAATACCTAATAAAATTCTTGTATCAGCTTTCACTTCAGGAACAAAACAGATAACTCAATCATTTATTTTGAATTGGAGTTTTATTATTTTTTTTTTTAAGTTTTAAAAATTTTTTTCACAAATTTTTTAGAATAAATTTCATATTATCATTCTTTTGACTACAAATGCTATTGATATACAAAAACTTAAACCACTTGTAATTAGTTTCTCAAAAAATCTTAGATGTTTTTACTGAATCAATAGAAATTTTCTTTCATGCAATTATTATACTAATTCAAAGGCATGGATGAAAAGTAATATTTTTGGTAAATGGTTTGAATATATTAATATTATATTTCAAGCACAAAATCAAAAATAATATTGTTACTTATAAATAATGTATCATCTCACTTCAATCCTGATAAGGATAATAATCAAGAAATTAAAGAAAGTAGTAATTTGAATTTATTACATATTAGAGTACATTTTCTTTCACCTAATATAATAACTCATTTACAACCTATAGATGTCAGAATTATTAAAAGCTTTAAAGCAATTTATAAGCAATATTATATATGATATATTCTTCATCAATTTAAAGCAAATGTTGATTTAAAAAAATAAGTATTTAATTTAATGTATTTATTATATTAATTTCTTAAATACTAAATATATTTAATAAAAAAAACAAATTGTTTTTAGAAATAAAATTAATGTTAAAGAAGCTATGAAATATGTTGCAAAAGCTTGGGATTTAGTAACAGCAGAAATAATTACTAATTATTAGTGAAAAACTAGAATTTTATCAATCATTAATAATGATGATATTAATAATATTAATAATATTAATAATATTTAACAAAATAAATTAGCAATTCAAGAAAACCAAAAGATTATTAAATATCTTTTGCAAAGATTTTCGTCTATTCAAAATGAATCTTTTTTATTAGAACTAAATAAATATTTAGAAATAATTGACTTGACAATTTTAACAAAGTAAGCACTAATCAATATTAAAATTATACATTTAGTTTTAGATGAAGAACATAATAAAGTTGAATTAGATGATAATGAATTTAGTAATAAAAGTTTGGTAATAACAATACAAGAAAGTTTTAACAGACTTAAAATATGGATCTAATATTTTAAAAAGCAAGATGACAAAGAATTTCATATGAAAAAAATGTGTATTTTTAGAAAATATATGAATATTATGCAACAAAAGTTTGTAGAAAGTAAAAAACAAAAATTTATTACAAGTTTTTTTATGTCAGTTGATATATAAGATGTGGATTAATTTTTTGTAATTGCATTATTTATTTCAATTTATCTGTATGCTTCTTATTCTCAATAATCTATCAGTTTTATATGTTTTACATAATCTAATAAAAAAAATATATAGAAGTGGTTAATCTTTATACAATCACAATTCTACGTGATCTCTATAAATATAACTATATAAAAGTTTCCTCTATATAATCACATATCAATATAAGTATACTATTTTTATGCGTTTAACTATGTAACTATATAGAGGTACAACTATAGTATTATCTTGAACTATATAGGAGTCAATCAGTAAAAAAAGGAGGAAATTCACTTTTTAGTCAAAAATTTTTTTATTGATTCACTCTGCTGATCATGATTATATAAACAAAACTAGCTTAATAACTAAAATTACTCAAAATTTGTAAATTTCACCCTTTTCTATTGGCTGTCACCTATATGCTTTTATTAATTTTATTACTTTTGAAGACCTTGATCTTGCTTTAGTATAATATTAAAAATTTAAAGATAAGGTCTTTTATTAGATAGATCTATTATAAAAAATGTGAATTTTCTAACTATAAATTTAAAGACTATAATATATAAATTACAACAAATCCATATAAATCTCTATATAATTATTTCAAACTAAAATAATATTAGCTATTTAAATCCATTTTAGTTTTAATAATATAATAATAATTTCTAAATAGGTGCTCTTAAATTTAATAATAAGCAATTAAAATTAAACTAAAATAGCATATTTCTTAATATTAAAAGTATAGTTAAAAATATTATAGAACTATTTGATTCAATTGAAAATAAATCTTTAACTTTATCTGATAAGACATCTTTGTTAAAAATAATATTATCTTATATAAAAAATCTATTAAAACATTAACTATAAGTTGTCTTATTTAAAGACTTATGTTTAAATTTCTGATAATAATAAAAAATTTAATATGTTTATTTTAAATGATAAAACATTTGCTCATAACTCAGTTAATAATAATATACTTTTACAAACTCAAGTTTCTAATAATTTAATTCTACTTAATCAAATACATTATATGAAAATACTTCTTCAGACCTATTTTATGATATTTATTATATTTAATTTATGCATAAATTTTTATAAATTGAATCTTCAATTAACAAACTATATAATAAAATAAATTCTATAGTGATAGTTTTATATATAATTATCTTAATATATAATAATCCTAATATTTAATAATCCTTAATAAGTATTATACCAAATAAAATAATTCAAATGGATTATCTATAACACTTTTATTTAATATAAATCATATAAATATTCAAATAATCCAATTTTTAGTTTAATTAATAATCTAAACTTTTTATTTTTTATTATTTATAATATGAGAAATTGTTTATCAAAAATTAATTATAATAAATTAAAACTTTTTTACAAACTTTAATTTAGATATCTTTGGATTAAGTAAAACTTACTTCATAATATTATATCAATAAAAATTTATATGACAAATCCTATAAATTTATTTTTCATAATAATAATCATTTATAAAATTATCAAGGTATTAAATTTATTATAAGAAATTTATTATATTATCATATTTTTAACTAACAATATTTTTATAATATTATTTTGAATTATTTTATTAAAAATAATTTAATATTGATTTAATTTGCATTTTTAGTAAATAATTTATATGTATTTTTAAGTTGTAATTTACATTATAAAGATTTAAACATATTTAAGTTTAAAAGGATTTACATTAAAACTAATATAAAAAATCATAATAAAATTTATATAAAATATGATAAATTATAATTGTTTTTTGTTATAATATACTAATTGTTTACTACAAAAATTACTAGAAAATATAAAAATAAAATAATTTTTAAATTTTTTAACCCTATAAGTATCTATGAAAATTAAATCATACTTATAATATTTGATTAATTTGTGAAAATCATTTTCATTACTAATAATTGTGATTTAATAAGCATTAGAGATAAATCTTTATATTTTTTTTTTAAAGGTAATATTATTTTACAACAAATCCATTTAAAAGTAATATTTTTTAAATCCAAATCTTGCATATTTAACAGATTTCATCAAACCAATATTGAGATACTAATCTATTTATTCTTCTTTTTTAATCCTATGATTTTTTCTACATAATAAATCTAAAATTAAAAGTTACTATTCCTCTCTTCCTCTTGCTGTTCAAGTTCATTATGCTTAATATAATTAAAAAAAAAAATTTAGTTGAATTTTATTATTCATTTTTGAAATATAAATTAAAAAATTTATTAAAAGAAAAAAAAAATGACCAATCAAGCAGATCCCTAATAATCTAATTGAAAACGTTGATCTCAATCTCAAAGCTGATAATTCCCAATCCAATCTCAATCACGTGTTTTGTAAAGTCGAAAACTTTATAGTTTTTACACTCGGTTTGATTCCAACAGAATTGTTCGTTTCCTTTTATGGATGTTGCAATTGTTTGTAAACAGTCTATGTAATTATTCTGACGTATGTCTCATATATAAAAATATCAAAATAATACATAAAGAAATTATAACAGATAAAATAATTGTATCCCTCCTTTTACGCGAATTTATTTTGCCTATTAAACTGTTTAATCCAGGAAACGTATCTAAATAAATAAAAAAAATTAACAAAGTCAATTAAATTTAATAGTAGTTACTAATGCATACTTATTAGACGACTCATTCGACTATTAATATTTAATAATGAGCTTCTTTGTCTTCCCATTTCTTCTCTTGTTTCATATGCTTGTCTATAATTAAAATACAAATATTGAATTAATTTCCAAATTGGAAAAGGTTCCTCCGATCTTTTAATCAATTAAAACATACTCAATAACCATATCCGTCATTCTATGTGAGCTTTCTATTCTGCCTCTTTCGCTTAGAAAATAATCAGTTTCACTACTTGCCCCTGATTTAAAGGAACTATTAAAAATACAAAAATGATTAATTACGTGAAGAATGTTAAGAAAAATTAACGTTCAAGCTTGCCTGATATCTTCTCTAACTGAGCTCAATAAATCTGAATGATTTTTTGCTGCCTGTATATTTGCCTATAAAGTAAATTATATAAATATTTTATTTCATTATATATAATGATATGTGATTATTTCTTATATACTTTTGTTTTTTTAAATTCTTTTGAATAATCATATAATATATCTCTATGCCTTTGCAACATATGCATCATTGATGGATTTGTTGACGTTGTTGAAGGTCTATCTACAACTTCTGCCATAGAGTTGACAACTGAAGTAAGCTAAACGAATAAAGTTAAGTAAAGATTTAATTTAAATAAATAAAAATGATAGAAATAAAAGAATCGATTACCTTCTTGATTAACTCTTCTAATTCCAATTCCATAGCCTCGCTCGAATTTCCCGCCATGCCATCATTTTTTTTACTTCCAAGACCATATCCCACACTTCTCCCCACTTGTGCAGCAATTTTAGAATAACTGGTAAGTTTTTGCTCAAGCTCATTTTCTAATTGTCGAGCCTGTTTTCGCAAATATTCCCAAGATTGTTGCGAAATAACACTTGTGGAAAGATCAGTTGAAATGGGAAGAGACAAAGAATTATGAAGTGTAGCAGGTGATGGTGAACCAGGAGTTACCGAGTTATTCCTATTCATTCTTATTACGATAAATAGAAACTTGTAATTAAAATATAAAATAAAAGTAATAAGGTTAGATGTCAAAAGAATAGATTTTAAAGGGTTATAAAATTATAATAATCGTTTATGGACTTTATTACCTAATACAAAAAATTTTCTTAATTATTATGTACTTTCTTAATTTGGTTAAATGCGATCATTGTGTACTTGAATTCTTGCATAAACATAAAATTTGATCGGGTTCACTTGTTTTTTATTTTATTATATATTTTTTTTTATTTTTATTACACGAACGTGTGAAAGAAAATGGCTGATATAAAGTTTTTTTCAAGCTTGGCAAAAAAGTATGCTTTTAACAACTATTATTATTCAACAATTTATCCAATATTATGTTTTAATCATATTTTTTTAAAGGAGCTTTTTACGACCACATACCTCTACATTACCTGGAAGGTAACGAACGATGTGACTCTTTTGATTCAATGGCTAACATAATATTATTTAAGCAATATTTATGTTTAAACTTTCTAGTGTTAAACCGGTAGAATCAAAGACAGGAGCTACAAAATTAGTGATTGGTGCAAAATATTCTTTTGGGCAAATCGTATCGAATAGTTCTGATGATTTAAGGTATTACATTTAATAAGCGCATTTCATTCATTCATTCATTTTTTTTTTTTTTTTTTTTGACACTTATTAAAAAAACTATTTATAAAAGTTATTTACAATCTCGGTCGTCACAATCGCTATCTTCGCCTCGTCGCGAACCCTCCCCAAATCCATCTGGAAGTACGTTTTCTTCCGAAACAAATAACGAATCAGATGAAGATGATTTGTCCATGGATAAATTAAAGATTCACAATCACGCTAAAGAATCTCAAACGATTAACAAAGATCATGAAAAAATGTCAGAAATAAATTCTAATCGGTCGATATTCGTTGAGAAAAGTTCCATTGGACTCAAGCCTGATATCGCTTTATTAATTCAAGGCAATTCATTAGTCTAAAAATAAATTTTTTACGAATTTTTTAATGAATATTTAATAATGTTAATATTTTTTTCTCCTTTTAGATCCTATAAAGGCAATTAGTTCGATTAACTTTTCAAACGTGGTAATAGGCCGTTTAAATGAACCACTTGAAAGATGTCTTAATAAATTCAAAGATGTATTGCAAAGTGCAAATATTGATTTAGGTATGTGTGAATATTTAAATTCGTCTATTTAAGATCAGATACTAATTAATGTATTCTAAATGCAGCTGCTCTCAAAAAACAAAGTTGGCTGGGCATACCAGATGAGTTGAGATCTATAACATGGCAATTACTTTTGGTACATTTTAAGAATACTTTCTTCAATGAAGACTTTTATTTAATATCTCATTTTACAATGTTAGGAATATCTCCCCTGTAATGCTGATCGTCAAGTTAAAACATTGGCGCGAAAAAGGAAAGAATATATTGACCTAGTCTCGCAAACATATTCTAAAGGAATTGCTGGATTGAATCAAACGATTTGGCATCAAATTCATATTGATGTGCCTCGAACAAATCCCGGTATCGCTCTTTATCAATATGAGACTACTCAGCAGGTTACATCAAAAATAAACAAACTTTTTAATTTAATTTATGAATAATTTGGACTTATTTAAAATATTATTACTTTTAGTGTTTGGAACGTATACTTTATCTCTGGTCAGTCCGACATCCTGCTAGTGAATATGTTCAGGGAATCAATGATCTTGTCACTCCATTTTTCCAAGTTTTCCTCTCTTTTTATATTGGTTAGTACTTATTTTTATTTTATGAAAATTAAATTTCCACTTTTGTTTTTATTAATTTGAGTTTCATTATAGATGAAAATCCAGAAAATTATGATACTAGCAACCTCCCAAAAGATGTTTTGGATGTGATTGAGGCAGATAGTTATTGGTGTTTATCTAAATTACTTGATGGTATTCAGGTTGAGAATCTTAAGCACAATTTAATAAGAATTAATTGACCTTTTAAAAGGGATTTAACAATAATACTTGTTCTTATTTGATTCATAGGATAATTATACATTTGCGCAGAGTGGTATACAAAGGCAGATTAATAAATTAAAAGACTTAATTAACCGAATAAATGGTATAATATTCTTTGATTTATTAATATATATTATGTTATTAGTAAACACACTTTTAATATATATATATATATATTATATAGCACCACTTGCAGCTCATTTACAAGAGGAAGGTGTAGAATATATTCAATTTGCCTTCAGATGGATGAATTGTTTGTTAATGCGCGAAATGTCATTAAAGCATATAATTAGAATGTGGGATACTTATCTTGTAAGGAGAAGAATAAAAATAAGTTTTTGTCATTAGAGTGTTGGATTTTAACAAAAATAATTGTATAAATTTGTAGGCGGAAGGATCAGAAGGATTTTCTGTATTTCATTTGTATGTTTGTGTAGCATTTCTAAATATATGGTCAGATAAATTAAGGTCTATGGAATTTCAGGTATTTATGTCCAATAAAAAAAGTTTCTTTTTAAAAAAAAAAAATTGTAACAAGCAATTAATTTATTATCAATATTATAGGAAATTATGATGTTTTTACAATCACTGTCTTTACCAACAGCTTATTGGACAGAACGAGATATTAAGGAGTTATTAGCAGAAGCATTTAGATTAAAAAGTTTATATCATGAAGCACCAAATCATCTATCAAGAGTTTAAATTTAAAATTTTTGTATTATTATAATCTTTTTTTTTCTTTTACTTTTTGTATATTACCATCAGTACTTTCTTTTTTAATTTAAAGTAATTAATCTGTTTTTGATTTTACTTAGGGATTATATATTTTATATAACGATTAATAAAAAAAAAATCAGATACGTAAATAATACTAATATATACTAGTTTATTTAAAATATAAACTAAAAAAAAAAAAATTATTATTATTATATTTCCATACTCTCCAAATTATAAAAAAAAATTTTAAAAATACACATACCAAAATATATAAAAATTAATTTTTAGGATTAGTTTTCTCCCAATCTACTTGATATGAAAAAAATTTGAACTTAAGTAATAAAGAGAATGAAGCATGAGCTGCTATCACAATGATTAAGAATAATCTAGAAGTTTTCGAATCAGCTCTTGATATAACTGGATAAAGATTTCTTGCTATGAAAAATCCTGAAATTGCAAATCCAAAAATCACAAGACCCCATCGAACCGTGTCGGAAGGAATAACACTAATGATCTAAGATAATGAAAATATTTATAATGATTAAAATAAAACTTTTTAAAGAAATAAATAATAATAATAAAATGATAAATATGCATACAGAAATAGGCAACCATACAGTTAAACCATAACCATATAAACCAGTAGTATACAATAATGAAGGTCTACAGCCAAGATATTTTAATGAACCCCAAACAATAAACGGTATAACAAAAGTATATGTGTAAATAGCAGCAAAACCAAAAGATAAAATTGTAATATCATAATTAGGATTTTTCTTTGAAATAATAGCCGCAATTGATTTGGCAATTGTCGCTGTTACAAAAAGTAAGAATATAACAGTTGTGGATATCCAAAAAGGTCCTTAATAAAAAATAAATAAAATAATGAGAATATTGATAATAATTAATTGGAAACCTAATACAAAATTAGAGTGTACCATATAAATCAGGATTTGGCCCGACTACATCATCAAAATTATCTTTTGGAAAAAGACTTTTAGATGCTCTTTCAAGAACCTTTATAAAAAAGATCATATTTAATAAAAACGACGAAATAAAAATAAATAAATTGTTTATAATAAAAACAAACCTGATCGGTATCTACATCGAAATATTGAGCATAATATTCAATTGACCAAAAAGGGTATGAACCGCCTTGTGATTCATTTCGAATTGACTGATGTGGATCGAAAAATGTTGCATTGTTAAATCCTATTAAATTATTTAATAAATTTTAAATATAAACAAATAATTGTAATAAGATAAATTTGATAATAAATTGATAAATACCATCACCACTAGAGTTTGCTTGTTTATCTTGAGATATGTTACCACCAACTCCAGAAGTAGAAGAAAAATCTATAAGTGAAAATATCAGATCGAGTTAATAAAAAAATTAGAAACACCTAAGAGACACCTATAAGACGAAAGAAAAAGAATCACCTTGAAACTCTAGCTCTTCTCTTCGAACAGGAGACTTAGATTAGAGATTGGATAACTTTAGTATAAATAATTTTAGAAAATAACAACTTTCCATTAGACTTACTTCGTCATCCACTTCGACGACCACACTATATTCATCTCTCGACATTTTGCTTAGTTTCTAATCTCAAAAACTGTGAAATTTCTAAGAAAATGCTCGATACAATCCAATTTATACATTGGATTTTGGTGTTACTCGAATACACAATTAGGCATTGTGTAACTTTCAGACGGGGCAATCGTTAGTTGGTTTAAAGCAGGGACGATGATCTCCGGCGGCGAAATTTCGCAAAATCTGCCGGCGTTTATTTTAAAATCTGCGGCTTATTGTCATCATTCCGCGGATATTTTATTTATATTAATTATAATTTCTGCGAAAACAAAAATAATTTTATTATCCCAAAAAAAATTTAATTGCCATTAAAATACATCATATTTAATTTTTTCAAAGAATCTTCTGAAAGATATTGGCGAATAACTAGATACAGGTAACCAAATATAATTAAGTGTAATTTTTGAAAGAATTGGTAATTTATCTTTAAGATTCATCCAATATTTTCTAAATCAACCAAATTATCTAATTGCAATCTACAATAAATCGCTCATTCACAAAGCAATTCATTAGAAGGATTTGTTAATTCTCTAATAATACTATAACAATGCAAATTTTTCTTTCTAAAGTACCAAGTAATATATATTTAGGATCAAAAATTTGAGCAGCTTGAAAAAGAGGACATGCAACATGTGAAGGAATATGAGAATTAAATTTGTTTTGAGCTTCTCTAAAAACTGATCAAAAAATAGGATAAAATTCATATGGATTAAAATTATAAGAAGTAATATTAATATCAAGTTTTAAACCAAAATTTAAAGAATTATTATTGCTTTTAAAAATGCAGTAAGATGATAAAAGCATCCTTTTACTAAAGGAAATATAAGTTTGTTTTGTATTTGAAAAAAAATCATTATCTTGTATAAATAGTTTTGCATATATAAAAATAAAATAAATAATAATTGAAATACTAACATTATGAGAATTAGAAAGGATTTGTGAAATATTTTAAAGAGTTACATTCTTTAGATCATTAATTAATTCATCTTAAAAAAGAAATTTCAATATAGTAAAGATGTTTTTATATAATTAATCATTTTAAATCATAAGTTCTAACATGTAGAAATAGAAACAGAAATTTTACAATAAGAAAATGTACTATATAAACATAAATGTATTAAATATCTACATCTTCTTATTAGATTACAAATAAACATTTTTTCACTTTAGCTAAAAATTCTTTTAAAATTTTAAAAGAATCAAATTTTTATTATGTTTTACTATAAAAATTTAGTTAATAATATTATTATTTATTATTATTTTCAAAAATATTGATAATATTAAAATATTAATCATTTTGCATATTGAATACACTAAACACAAACTAAATATAACATATGAGGCCTTTGCAATAGAAAGGGAGGAAACTCAAAAAAAAATAAAAAATGAGTTAATAATAAATCTGAACAAATTATAGTATTTAGAACATTTTTGACTTATAAACTAAAATTTTAATTTTTTTTTAGAGTTTCTTCTCTTTCTATTGCAAAGACCCCATATACATATGTCAGAAAAAATATTATTAAAGCATTTTTTAAAATATATTAAAAAAAATATAGTAAAGATTTTAAATGAAGAGTTACAGTGGTTGACAAAAGAAATGCAACAATTTATTTTTAGCTTTAAACGCTTATAACTTATTAACTACAAATGCTAGAAATATAATTTTTGATTCATTTTAATTCTTACATTTTGAAAAACATCCTATAAAAATTTATTAGTCAATTAATAATGCCAATTTTATATAATATAAAAATCTACATTAAAAATAGTACTTAATAACTTTTAAGCTTAGAAAACTTTTTTAAGTAGGATAGCTATTATAAAACTAATACTGGATTCCAATTTTCCTCTGCATGATGATTTCAACAAGATAAATTTTGTTTAAATCAAATCATCTGATCAGGAGTTATCGCATAGTAAAGATTGATATTTTACTATATAAAATTAGTTAGAATTATTTTTTCATAGTAAAATACCAATCTTTGCTGCATGATAACTTTTCTAAGCTCAAAAGTTATTAAGTACTATTTTTAATGTAGATTTTTACATTATGCAAAATTAGCATTATTAATTGGCTAATAAATTTTTATAGGATGTTTTCGCATAAAACTAGATAATTTTTATAAGAATTTCATATGTAATTGAACACGTGAGCATTTAGATTAATAAACGTTAGATACTGATTGATCGATCTGTCAATTAATATTAATTATGCTTAAATACTGGGTTTGAAGAATATGTAAATGCAAATAAAGTCAGAGATCAACAGAAACTTAGCCTTCGCTGATAGGTCTGTAATGAATACTGTCTCACGTCTTCAAATTTAGGAACCCTTATATAAGTAAAAAAATGATTAATCAGTAATTAGTAGATTTGGGTTCACCGCAAGGGGGCGAAAGTGTCTAAGGTAAAAATAGACTGCATTATATACCGCAGTACTTTCTAAATCGAATCATCACTATGGTTAAAGATTAGGTTCAATTCTCAAGTGAATTTGACACTATAGGTATAAAATCACTATCTATATAAAGGACCTGATTCCACAGCCTGGTAGTCATTAATAGGGTAAAACCCTATAAATTAGATTGGTAAAAATAGGGCTTGACAAGCTCTATGATTGAAGTGAATCCTCTATTCAAAGGTGATAGTATCCAATAAGGTCTAGTTAGCTTTGTAATATGGAAATAACTTGTTGTAAAGTAGTTTATATTAGATGGTAACCATACAGAGATGTGCTTCTAAGTGGGTTATCATACTCCTTAAATAGGATCGGAGACTTATAGAGGTTACTGAACATGGGATAAAAACTTGTTCTTCTTAGGATATGCTCTCAGCTAACTCTCTAACCGTCGCACATTAATAGTAAAAAAAAAAAAATTTTATAGGATGTTTTTCAAAATGTAAAAATTAAAATGAATTAAAAATTATGTTTCTAGCATTTGTAGTTAATAAGTTATAAGCGTTTAAAGCTAAAAATAAGTTGTTGTATTTCTTTTGTCAGTCACTATATATATTTATGAAATGATGGTTATTCTATAAATAAATTTTTAAATTACTTTATATAAATAAATTCACAATATATAGAGTTTTAAATTATTATATACTTTAAAAGATATCAAAAATTTAATATAAAAACTAAAAAGACAAAGGAAATATTTTAATAATTCAAATTTAAAAATTTATAATTTAACTATTAAATATTCTTATAACTTTAATATATTATTTAATATATTTTAAAGACTTTAATACAAATGATTAAAGAAAAGCCTAATATATATTAAATAAAATAATTATTGAAATAATAAGAAGAATCAGAAAAGAAGTTTCAATTTCAATAATATAGTGTTATTTAAAATATTGTAAAATTACCAATAAGAAAGTATATTTTATTTATTTATTAATAATTTAATTTATAATAATATTTTTTTTATAGTATGATAGTTTTATATAATCTTTATTATGATAAAAATAAAATATAGAAATAAAATATAAATCAAGAAGGAAAAATGAAAATCTCATAAAGAAAAGAAAATCTAATCTAAAAAAGACTGACCCTGTACTTCCTAAATCAATTTTAACTTAAGCTAAAATTATCATTTTTTAGAAAATAAAATGAAAGAGTAAAAGAGAACTTGGCCATTACTACACCAAAAATTCGTCCAATAAGATCTAAGTTGCATTATAGTAAAAATTGAATTAGGATTGCTAATATTGTTAAAAATAGCATATAGAAGATTAAAACCAGAAAAAATAAAGTTCTCATATTTTTTATTGATGATAAGATTTGCAGCTTTTTTAAGGTTAGATTGAATGACATATCTTTTAACTTAAAAACTTTGAGTTTCTTCAAAAATAAAATGCATTAAGGAGAAATAAGCGGTTAAAGTTATAAGCATATATAAAATATAATTATAGATAAAATTAAAAAAGTTCATAGGAATAATACCTTTAATAAGAACAAAAAAGGAAGCAGTATTTGATAGGTTCTATTAGTGTTGTCATGGGATACTGATGAGACATAAATGGGATAGATAAGACATTAAAAACATAGTGTGAAACAGGTTAGAATATATAGCTAGGATATATAGCTAGGACAACAAATCTCTGAAACATCAAAAATGGACATTACTAGATTCTACTAATTAAGTCTTTTGATATTACTAACTTGTGCATTGGTAATGTATTTAAGAAAATCTTTAATATTTTGAATAAGCAATTTCATTTTATAATTAACTATAGAATAAAGTCAAATATGATAAAAGTCTTTATCTGCAGTATCACATTTAGAACATAAAGTTAAGAACAAAAATAAAGCTAAATATTTAACTTTAAAAACCTCAATGGTAGATAGCATTTCAAGCAACTGTTAAAATTTTTTTTTCAAATTACAGAGGCTATGTATATTGTATGGTTAGAGACAACATTATTATTTAGATAAAAGGATATAACGAATCAATTAGTTTAAATATGCATTAGTATTTAGAAATAACATAAAGGGTAATAAACTGTTGTAAGTGTTTGTATCAGTAGATATTTTTGATAAATTGTTTAGTTAGGATGAGAATAGGTTGCTGTTATATGTGAAAAAACATTTGGGAATAGTAGTAGTATTAAATAGTAGAGTAGAAGATACTAAAGCTGCTTTTGTCAAGATGTTTACTTTATTATTTAAAAGTTATTAGAGTGCACTTTAACTTTAAATAGTGAAATATCTAGATTATTAGTTGTAATCAGTTTAAAGAGACAAAACTAATGCACAAAGTTATTGATTTTTAAAAAGGGTTTAAAAGTTAAAGACTGTTTTAAAAGAAATTTGTATTTATTAAATTAAGATATTATGATAGCAGAATCAATATAAATTTTGACTTTGCAATTGGTAGAGGCAGTCAAGAATGCTGTAAAAAAAGCTGCAAATTCTGATAATAAAGAAGATGAAAAACTAGTAAAGAAAAATGTGTTAAAGGAAATTATTAGTAAATTTGAGTGTGTTTGTAGTCAAACAAACTTTATTTTAATTGAAGGAAGGCTGACGTCTTGTAAGAAACCATAGAATTATTTATTTATTATGGATTTAAATCAGATTTTATAAAAGAAACTTCTACTTATTAATAAAAGAGCCAAGATGAAAGTTGTAAGATATTTTTGATTTTAAAAATTAAATCCTCCTATATATTTAATATTATTATATATATTTTTTAACTTATTTATCAATTATTATTTATAAATTTTTTTATTTAAAAAATTAATTTGTAGATAAATCTAAATAATCAAAAGGAAATAGAAAATATCAAATAAAAATCGTTTATATTTTAAAATAGGCTGATCAACTGCATATTAAAAGTTTTTAAATAAATTGTATTTTTGATTGAATTAATTCATTAAATTTCAAAAAAATTAAATAAATATCAATTAAACATTTTCTTATATGTTCAATTAATTTATTGGCTATTGTGAACATATGTCCAATTAAATATCTATTAGATATTCAAATGTCTAATTGGACAAATAGTCTAATACTGCTCTTGATTATCTGTGCCACTATAATTGGTAATAGTAATATTGAGCTTTGGTTGAATGATGGAGTTGTTAGTCTCAAAATCACAGGAGTTATAGATCTTGAAATCTTAGATGGTATTCCTGGTCTTAGTCTTGGTAACTTTGATAGATTTGTCTTCTTGATGTATCTGCATTGATATTATAAAATGCTAAAATACTGTCATTAAAAAAAAAATAAGCAAATTTTTTTTAAATTTAAGATTTTAGGTGTACTAATATATTTTTTCGAATATGCATTAGAGTAAAACAAAATAAATACTTAGCCTTTTTCAGAATTCTGAGAAGAATTTTTCATGATATTTGTCTCCTACTCACACGTATCATACAGTAGTTAAAAAATAAAGCCTATGTTGAACGTTATTATAAATATGAATGCATAAAGAATATAAGATAATTTTTTTTGATGTAGAAGAAATCTTCATTATTTTTTGTAATGTTTGACGCAGTAAAAAATATAAGTATGACATCTACACTAATATAGATATTATCAAGTAAATCTATAAAATTTTGAACTAATCTATTATGCTTTTTCACATTTTTTGCAATCTAATATTCCAGCCTATCTATATTAACGTTGTTTATTGCTACTACTAGTATAATTTCAATAATAAAAGTTTTATTTACATCTAGTAAGTAACTATTGAGCGATAAAAACATGTTAACAATAAGGTAAGTGGCTCTTTTATTTCATCTAAAAATAATGGTCTATAATAATATTTTCGACAAGACCAGCAGCTATTTTAAAAAGAACATTTTGAGAATCAGAAGAGTAATGTAATATTTACAGTCTATAAAAAGCAGATTCAAGCGAATGTACATTAATGAGATGTTATTTTTGATCCAAATTTTCCATCATTTTCTTATGATTTCTAAAAAAATATCTATATTAATATAATTAGACTCATCAGTGCGCTTCGTGAAATAAGGTTTGTAATTAACACCTTTTTCATTTACTTATCTTGTAAGCTCATATAAATGTTCTATTTTTTGCGAAGAACATATTTTGATACTTTTTCTTGTAAATTCTGCAGAGGTGTATAATCTAATATAATTTATTTGAATAAGAATGAAGCATATGAGTATATAAGAATTGGTAACTATGATCTATTCTGAGATTCTCAATAACACATACCTAAAATTTCTCTTAATGTTCTTATATTTAAAGGATTGAATGAAAAGAGACGTAGATAACTTTGATAGCTTAGATAACTTTGTTAGCTTTACAGTTTGTAATATTATGACGAATCTTTTACAAATAAGCTTTTTACAATGAATAAATAATATAAGTAACATATGTTAGAAAAGACAGAGTAAGGTACTTATGATTTAAGAAAGTATTTTATTATGAAAAAAAATTTGAAAAACGTATTGAAAAAAAGCAGGGAAAAAATTTTTTAGAGAATATAATTAAATGTAGAAGCATCATTATAAATTATTTGATTGACTGTAAATAATACTTATTTGAAAGATCATATATGAGACAGACACAAAGCAAAAATAACTTACTCTTTTTAAGTAAATTTAAATTACTATTAATCTAATTTTAAAAAGAAAAAATTAAATTTGAGTTTAAAAGTATAATTAAATACTAATATCAATAAAATAAACTTCTATCTATTGTTTTATTAATTATTAAATATTAGTTATAATTAAATATTAATAATTAATAAAAATAATTTATATTCTATATAATGTTATTAATTATTTAAATAAAAAATTTAGTTAAATTTAAATTTAAATTTTTTATTTAAAATATAAAATATTATTAAAGAAAATAAGTTATTTTTATTGATTACAAATATTTAATTATACTTTATATTATAATTTAAACTCAACTAAATTTCTATTTAATATGTAAAATATTATTAAAGATAAATAATAAATAATATATACTCATTATATAATATTAAATAATAATATGTTATTTTTGATTGAGATCATTTGATAAATTCAGATTATGTTATATAAGTGATAAAATTTGATCATCAGATTGCTAAAATCAAAAATAGTAGAATACTATCTAAAGATTTATACAATAAGTATTTTATTATATAGATTTTCACGATTATACTATAAAATTAATTTATTTATAATCTATTTTAATGATTTAATATTTTTTTTCTACAAAACTCTTTTTTTTCTAATTTTAACATGAAAGTTTTATAAAAAAAATAAGGTTAGTATTGGCTGTTTACATGTTATTTAATTATATCATGTATTTGTAATTATTTATTTTATATTTTTAGTTATCTTTTTGATTATACTAAACCTATAAAGAAGCAAAAAGAATATTTTAAACAAAAGTCAGTTATTAAAAATACTCATTTATTAACAAACAGCTGAATTAAAAAATTTGAAAATTATTGTAAAACAGTTAGATTGGCTGGTAATTATAAGAATATTACTAACTTAAAAGACTTAAAAAAATAGGCATCTGATTATATTATAGTAATGAAACAACAAATAGAGAAGAATATTTAACATCATCTATAATTAATGTAATATATATATTAAATTAATTTAAACATGTATTTTTAATTACAATCAGTTGATTTACTTAAAAGCAATTTTCTGATTTATATTTAATACTTGATAGTAAATTAAAAAAATTAGCTGAAGTTAGTAAAAGGTATAAAAAAAGGATTTTTAACTTTTACTATTGAAGAATATTAACCGGTTAAAATGATTAAGCACTTGACTTTAGTCCAAAATTTCTCAGAACCTGATTTTCCTAGCAATCATAATTTTTTGTAAGATAATGATTTCTAGCATAATAAAACCACCTCGTTACAAAGACTGACAGAAAAAAATTGTATCACATCCGGTTTTTTCTTTCTATTTAAAACATATACATAATAATTTTTAAGCTAATTGCGATTCTATAGCTTCTAATCTAAAATGAAGACTTCTATGTTGTTCCTTAATATCATTTAATCCATACAAAATTCTTCTAAGCATTTGCTTTTCATCTTCGGGAAAAGGTAAACCCGGTAATTCTCTCAAGTCCAAATCTCTAGCCTCTTTATCTTGTTTATCATTAACAAAATGTGTTTCAATTAAAGCAAATCCAATCATTGGAATAAAAAAAATAATTCTTGTTAAAAATTTTTCAATATTTGCATATAAACGTATATGATTATGTCCAATAATAATACTTAATGAACTTATTGGTAGAACGAGTGTAAAATATAAGAGGTTAAATGGCGACGGATAATTGTATCGAGTTGGTTGATTGTGTTTTACTTTTCTTATGACTATATGTGCGAAATGTGCTAAATATTCTTCGGGGACTGAACGTCTAGTAGCAAATGCCGTCATAAAGAGTGGAAGCAAGACGGCAAATAGAATAACACTGACTGTAAAAACATAAACAGAGTACAATACGAAGCCAAATCTATTCTCCAATTTGCTCGCGCCCGGGAAATCCGGTGCACTATATATATTAGAATTGTTTTTTTTTTTATTAAATAAAAAAAAAAAGTAAAAAAAATCTATAAAAAAAATTTGAAATCGCTTACTTTAATATTCCCTTGACCAAAAGTGCGAAAATTCCCCATTCATTTTTGTCACCTAAATGATCATCATCTCCTTCATGACGTTTATGAGTGTTTTCAAGCACCAAAAATGATTGAAAGAATGCAATAAATGCTAAAGCTAATAAGATATAATATGACATGCTCTTCTTTAAGATTCTTGAAATTTGTGTCAACCATCTTCCAATTGGTTGAAATGCTTCCAAAGTTAAAAGAACACGCCAGTATAGGAATATAGGAACTAATGAGAGAGCTTTTCTATGGAATTGAGGAATAGAATGATCAAAACTTGTAACGTGTTTAATTCTAAGCGCAAAGTCGGTAGCTAAAATAACATGAAGAATAAGAGAAAGTATTCTTCGAAAATATAAGAATTCTTTAATCCCATGTTTTTGTAGCTACAAAAAATTAAACAAAAAAAAAGAAGAGATTATCATAAATTCTGAAAATAAGCGCAATTGTCGTAAATTTTAGAACGATAAAACTTACTGTCCGAATATCATTTAGTATAAAGGAAAAGACTAAAAGATACATAGATCCTTCCAAAAAGCCATTAAGTTCACGTATTTCGTTATAATTAGCCGCGACCATAGTATAAATTATCAAAAACATAATATATGAGAAAACGTCAAGTAAATATTGATTCCTGGGAATATTTAATAATTCTAAATTCTTGAAGTTTTCCAAGAAATTTAGATTATGATTTGGAATGTAATAATCAATTACGGCCAAAATTGGAAATGTACGAGAAATTCGGGGTACTAAGTGACCAGACCATAATGCCTAGGTACGAAAATATTAGAAATAGGAAGTCCAAAACATTATATCTCGCAATACTTTAGATATTTACATAAACGCACGCTTGAACTTCATTATCAGACAAGAAAATTGCGCCGCAATTGCCCATTTCGGAATAAAGCCTTGTTGCGAGATCTAAAGCTATATGAAAAAATGGAAATGAGTTATTCTTTGAAACATGGAATTGGGCGAGATGACTTAATAAATACCATTTTTGCGGTTGCTGATTTCATCATATTGTGAGAATGCGTATCGTTTAGTCAGTACTTTTGTGAATAAAAGATCCTGGTCATTAAATTTATGAACCCTTTGAAAGATCAATAATAGAATGGATTTTTCAGGATTTTGTCAGTTATGGCAAATAAACATAAATTTACAACCGTTTTTTACTTACAATTCTCTAGCTAATAACTCGCTACATTCAATCCTCTTTTTTCTCATATCCCTCAAAGCTGGACCAACACTATCACCTTCATGATGATCTATTTCTTGTAAACCTCTTGCATAATATAATGTAACGAAAACCATATTCGGATTACGTTTGCAACTCTCGAACACATAATCAACAACCGGCTCAATTACAATACCTTCGGCTACTTTAATCGCACCCAAAGGTACTAAATTTCTTATTACATCACGAACGATACCGAGATTTTCATTTATTTCTTGAAACTCGTGATTTGCATCGCCATTAAAAGATAATATCAATGAGTCACTATCGTTATTATCGAAACGTTCATTTTGTGACATGATTCAAATTGTAAATTGAAAAAAAAAGTTTTTCCCTATCGCTATATATTTAAAAATGAATTAATATCTTTCATCATCATGATGTATTTATGACGAGACCTTTATTAATTATACGCCATGTCACGGGTCAATTTGTGTTTTACACAAAAATTACAAAAATTATAAATATTTTCTACAAAAAAAAAAAAAAAAAAAATTTTGGTCGGATATAATCCGGTTGAATCATAGCCTCCTTTCTTAAAGCCACAACTTTTTGTTTTTAAATTGTATATCGAAATGTGAAATCATAGAACGATGGTTTGATTTTCATTTTACATGTAACCATTGTACAAAAATTTTACAAATATGTATTTTTTGTAAATTTACAGAGAGATAATTGTATATTTTTTTTTTTTTATTTTTTATTTTTTATTTTTTGTAATTGTAATATAATAAAAGACGAACAATGCCACCACCTACAAATTCTTGGCTTTCTCACAGAAACTTTGGAATTGTTATAGACGCTGGTAGTTCTGGTTCAAGAGTACAAATTTATTCTTGGAAAGAACATGGGTTTGTTAGACAAGTAAAAAATGCAGGTGAACTTCACATCTTACCAGCTATTGAGCGAGGGGATGAGTTTGGACTTAAATGGCAATTTAAAGTTGAACCAGGTATGAACGTTCTGTCCTTTTTCTTTCATCTCTTTTTTAACTTTTGGTTTCGCTTTTAATTAAATTCCAACTTGTGATCCTCTTTCTTAGAAAGTGAAAAATTATTCGTACAAAAAAAATTTCTCATCACATTATTAATTTTGTACATCCAATTATTTGATCTAATTTTTGTACAGGGATATCTACGTTTGCAACGAATCCAACAGAAGTGGGAGAATTACATTTGAAAAAATTATTAGATTTCGCGTTGCAAGTAGTACCATTGAACGAAATTTCACAAACCCCTGTATATTTATTAGCCACTGCTGGAATGCGGTTATTACCATCATCTCAACAACAAGCGATTCTTCAAAATGCATGCGATTACATAATGTTTAATTATGTCTTCAAAATTGGTAAATGCTCAGATCATGTACAAGTAATCTCAGGAGAATGGGAAGGAATTTATGGGTGGATAGCAGTTAATTATCTGATGAGTGGATTTGAAAATGACGGTGGAAAAGAACATATAATTCAATCACGACAAAAAAATGATTTAGGAAATTTTGATGATGATTATAATTCAGAGAAAATTAAACACACTACAACATTTGGTTTTTTAGATATGGGAGGCGCTAGTACACAAATAGCTTTTGAACCAAATTCATTAGAGTCAAAAAAACATGCGGATGATTTAACTAAAGTTACATTGTATACTTTGGACGGTGAAAAAGTAGAATATAATGTATTTGTTACAACATTTTTAGGATTTGGAACTAACGAAGCAAGGCGTAGATATATAGAGGATCGTATTCAAAAGTACACAGCAACACATGAACAGATTACTAATCCTGAAACGTCTCGCGAGCAACCGACCGTTTTAATTAAAGATCCATGTTTGCCAGTTAATTTACTTCTCACGGATACTTCACTTCCACCTCCTTATTATACCCTTCAAGGGTCAGGCTCTTTCAGTCAATGTCTTGAACTTACATATCCTTTATTAAATAAAACTGCACCTTGTCTAGACGATCCTTGTTTATTCAATGGCGTTCACACACCAAATATTGATTTTTCTGTCAATCATTTTGTTGGTATATCAGAATATTGGTATTCATCCCAAGATGTTTTTGGATTAGGTGGAATTTGGGATTTTGCGGAATTTGAGAGCAAAGCAAATGATTACTGTGCAAAAGAATGGGATAATATTGTGAATAATTATCAAAAAGGAAAAGTTTGGAACAAAAATGTAGATTTAACAAGATTAGAAATGCAATGTTTCAAAGCAGCATGGTTAGTCAATGTATTGCATGAAGGTATCGGAGTTCCAAGGATGATCGATGATGATCCGGGAAATCCTGATAACAAATTAATAGATAAAGTGAGGAAAGCTCCACATTTTCAAAGTATTAATAATATCAATGACGTGCAGGTCAGTTGGACTCTTGGGAAAATGGTTATGGAAGCGTCAAGTACCATTCCCTTATTATGGGAACCGCATCCACATCCTCCACCGCAGCCCCAAGGTCATGGTTTACTTGGATATTATAATTATTTAGTTGAATGGATGATCGGAATTTTAATCTTATTAATTTTATTGATTTTTATTTGGTTTACATGTTTGCGCAAATATGGACTTGGAAAAAGGAGGAGGATAAGTATTGGATTTTTATATTCATGTTTTCTTTCTTCGGTTCGAAAAGGGGCGAGAGATGGTGGACCGGATTATGGGAAATTGGAAGGAGGACAATTTCCTTCTACAGGTTTTTCCTCTTGGAATAACCGAGTTATAGGTTATTTTAGATGGAAATTTCTTCAATTATCTTCGCCATTTCGAAAAATTTTCACTAAAAAGGGAGAAAATTCAGGAGTAGTAGTACCAGTAACAATAGTACCAGGAGACGAAGAAGAAATGGTTCAACTTCGACAATCATCATCTATTGACGTTACTTCGAATTCAGCAGTTACGATTACTGAAACACCTGCCTCACCTACGTTAGAGATAGGGCAATCGCCTACAGAACAAACATCTCAATTTCCATCTTATTTCCATTCAACTCGGTATTTATCAAAAAAACGTTTTAGTGGAGATAGTGTAATGCCTAATGAAGGTATTAATAAAGGATTTTCGACTCCAGTTAATTTATCATTAACTGGATTACAGTCAAGGAATAGTAGCTTAACAAATCTTGGGAAATTTAAGGATCGTTCAGGAGTAAATACTAGTAGTATCAGCTTAGGAGGACAATCAGGTTCAAATAATGGAGGATATCTTAATGATTCTGGAATGTCTTTATCAAATAATATTAGTCCGAATTATCCTTTAGGACGTGGGTCAAAGTCAACCACCAATTTAGGATGGATGGGGGATGAACATGAAGATGGAGGAGTTGTTGAATATGAAGCCACAGAATTGAAAAATCCTCCAACTTCGGCAGAACAAACAAGTTATTCGACATCATCTACGAAATCATTTAGTTTTCCAATGTCAACATCATCACCTAGAAATTCTCTGTTACCTACGATTAATACTAATTTAGGCCATAATAGTAATAATTCTACTGATATGTCATCAGCGTCAAGTGTCGTAACAGGTATGATAGGTTTAAGTAGGCCAAATAGTCGAGCAGGAAGAAATTTAAGCATAGACAAAACTAATAGATTATCTGGTTCGAACTTTGAATGAAATCATTCAATCAAAGAAGGATTTTTTTTTTTTATTTATAGCTTTTCTTTTACACTAATATTTAATTATATCTTGGTTCTATTTTATTTTTAGAGAATCTATGTTCATTATATTATTATATGATTGATTGATTATTGTGAATATGATATTAAATTATATCGAGAAAAAAATTTCTTTACCCTTTAAAACAAAAGTGAGGATTTTTAGTATAATTGTTTTAATGGTGGTAATATCAAATTGTTAATAGTAGTAGGTTTTGGTTGAGTAATCCAAAATTAAAAAAAAAAACTATACTATACTTGCTTGTTAATTGTAATTTAGCAAAATACATACGGTATGAAAGTATTAAATAATAATTGTCATTATTTGTAATTTTGATTGGTAATGTACGCCCTCTTAAGAAATTTCGAATGAATAAAAGTTGACAAGACTTCATTAGAAAAACAGTTTCGACTTAACTCTGAAATTCAAAATTAAAATTGATTTTTATCAAATATGTAATATTTTTATAATATGAATGATTATAATTAATATATTGCTAAAAGTATATGCTTGGCTTGATATATAGCAGCCCAGAAAAAAAATGGTAGCGGGATGTCACATATACCTATTTGGGTGACATATAGTTGTGACAATTAGCATTTTTCTCGCAAAATAATTTCTCTGAATACTTAGTAAATTGAAGAACGACTGGGATGTGACGCGATGTGACAAATTTGCTAACCCCCTTAACTGATCCTCTAACTCTAATACTAACCCTAATAATAAATACCCGGCAAATAAAATCCGGCTACCATTTTTCCTTGATATATCTCAATATGAATTTAAAAGTATATTATTGTATGATTCGTTAAAATACTATCAATTTTCGTATTAATAAAAGGATTAATGAGGTAAAAATATTAATATTAGGAAATTGATTATTCCCACTTTAAAATTAATTTTTTTTCAATAGAATGTGATAGATTTGAATTTGTATTTGATTTATATTAAGACCATTAATAAAAAATATAATAAAAGCACTTCAGAGTGACCTATTGATTTAAAGACATTAATTAAAAAAAAAATGACAATGCATCTTTTATATAAAAATGTAAATGCGTTCTGATTAAAATATAGAAACATAAAATTTGGGACTCTTCTGGACCGTTCTAATCGGCTAACTGTCTTATCCACTAAAGAAACGAATTATATTGACAAGTTTCATTATTAAAACTTGTAAAAATAAGCTGAATCGAAAAACAAAAGATAAAAATTTAAATTGATGTATATTATTCTATAATTTTAAAAAATTTTCATTTCCTTATTGATCTGTCAAACATATATGGAAAAGTTAATTAAGCAAGAGAAAATGTTAAAAAATACGGAATATCCTTAATTTCTAACATTTTCGCTATTCAGATCGATCTTTGAATATTTTGTTTACAATGGCACAAATGAAAAAGTTTTTGTTCCCTTAAACGGCAAACTCGCTTGCAGCTTTTTAATTATTTTGTCAACTAGACATGTAAACTTAATACTCAATCAGTCAAGATCATCGGATATTTTAGGATATAAAATTGCATATCAATTTAAGTAAAAATATAAAAAAATTTGAACTGTTGAATGTTTTACATCTGTTCTTTTTTTTTTTTTTTTCGGTACACAATGAATGCAATTGTGTCTCTTGTACACTTTTGTGAGGTTCATGGACCAAGTGTAATTTTTTGTACACAGGCCTTTCATGCAAAAGATACTTCAGATCATCTTTCTGTTAGTAGTGAAAGAAATTCTTTAGTAGTCCAACCACATTTGGATAATTCTAAAGAAACATTATCGAATAAAAAAGAACCTTCTATAAATTCCAATAGACCTGCACCAGCATCTTGTGCGTCATGTGCATTTTCATTGCCCCCCTTGGATGCATTAGGTGATGCAAAGCCGATACATAATTCTGAAATAAAAGGTTTCAAAACTCAAGACGAAGAAAATCCTTTGGTAACTTATAAGGGTTCCCGATATCCACAAGAACAACAACTATATGCTGCATTAAGACAAGCATGTGTGAGAAGGTAACATGTAAAGTGTACTTACTTTATTTTATTTTAGGCTAAATTTAAATTATAATTGTAAAATTTAAGTTTGAGCTGCGAATTTTGCCAAGGAAGAGAAGGGTCTGTTTTGTTTGGTGATAATAAAAGTGGTTATGTCCTGAGCTACATGTTCAAAATTAAAGATAGTCAGGCAAGAGGTTTTCATAGATGGTACAGCTTTATATTTTTAATGACAGATAGAGTATATCTTGTTGAGTCCTGGCCATTGATAGTTAGGTTAGTAATTTTTTTTGTATTTTTTTATTTTTTTATTTTTTTTTTTTTTACAATTGAACGTTAATTAACTGTTTCATTTTTAATTATGGTTTTAAAAGTAAGTTTCGTATGATTGCAACAGAAATTCAATCGAAAGCAAATTTGGTTTTCGAAAAAGAGGATGCAGCAAAGGAGGACAGAAACGATGGGACATTTTTGACACGTTCCGGACCACTTCCTCCTACATCGCCAGGTTTGGAACTGACACATATATATATATATTTATTTATTTTCTATAATTATAATTATAATTGACTTGAAATTTTAACTAGATCAATTCCTTCGACGCAGAGCAAATCAACCATTAAGATCTTTGGTTGACTTATTAAAATCAAAGGTTGATTTATGTCAAAATGGAATTCATCAAAATTATGTTTTTTTTTTTTTTGTTTGTCTGATAAATTTTTAACCTATCGAAAAAAAAAATATATATATATAATAAAAAAAAAAGGACTTGTTTGTCAAATTACATGCAAATTTCAGTTGGATCTTAAAAGCTTGCGGCAGACGTTTACAAGAAGGGCATGTAAATGATCAAACACTGGTAAATTTATCATCGTTATTTTTAAAAATTGTATATTATATAGTTTTGTGATTTTTTGAAACTTTAACGTATACTTTTTTATTTAGTTTCCGAGTTCTGTGTTCTCACCAAAGACGATAATGTTACTTGATCCCATGACAACTTACCAACCCCCGCCTTTTGGTTTAAATGGTTTGAAAGGAGATTATGAAGTCATGATTGGGGATTTGAAAACTTTACAAAGTATTTTGGGTTTAAATGCTTTTAGAAAACTAATTTTGAATTTTGTCAAGGGTAATCAATTAGTATTCAGAGGAAATGACCCGATAATTATGCGATGTATTATTAATGTATTGAAGGTTAGTAATAATATTCAAACAATCATTATTAATTATATATTAATATATTTATAATCATACTTTTCTTATTTTTTTTTTTTTTAAAAAAAAAAGGATTTAGTTCCAAGTGAATGTTGTTCAATAGTGGAAAATGAAAATAATTATCAACCCATAACAAAATGTAATATTCTCGGGCTAAATGCAACAGCACAAATACCAAATCATATAAACAAGTCAACTCTGTGTTTGTTAGATATCCTTAAATTATGAAACTTTTTTAATTTTTAAAGAAATTAAATTATTTAGAAACCTTAACATTTGCAAACATATTTCACAAGACTGTGATAAACCACTTAAAGATGATAAGACCGTAATGAATACATTCAAGTTTAATATACAGTATGGTATTGATGATAACCGTAATCATTCTGCACCCAATTCATTTATAAATCAATTGGCAGGAATTTTGAAATTAAATTTGCCAAATGAATTAATGAATACTAGATTAATGATCTTTAAAGAACAATGGTCATGGTATGTTAATTTATATTTTTTGCAGTTTGTCACTTTTATTAATAATTCATTTACTCTATATATCCACAGTAAAGCAAAGCAGTTTCTCCGATTTGTTACAGGAAATGTTTATGGAGGGAATGTCTTACCAAATATTGATTTGAATAAACAAATAGAATTTATTAAACGAATTGATATAAACGAAAATGATTTACCAATTGTGAAATTTTGGACAGGACATTTAACGACTAAATGAATGTCTGTGTTTCAACTCTTAATTTTACTTTTTGTGTTTTTGGATTTTAATTAATTTAGATTTCTTTTTTGATATTTTTGTTAGATTATGAATAGATGTTGTTCTATAGACTTTTAGAGATTGTTATTTATTTATTGATTGTTATTAGATTAAATTAGATTAATAATCCTCTTAATACTTAAATTCTAATTTGATGTCATTTAATATAATCACGTGATTATATTAATTTAATTTTAATAAACTTCGTAAGGATATACTACTAAGAATTTCGATCTATTTATTTTGTATTCAATAAAACAATTTGTATTATTTATATAATAAAAGTTTTTGAAGTACCAAAAGAATTAAATGTTATCAAGATAGTCTCAATTGTTTTCAAGTCTTTACCGGGATTTTTACATGAAGAAATGAAAGTTTTTTTTTAATCGATTATGAATTATGATTAAAAGGTTCTAATAGTTAGTACGATATAAAAATACTGATGAATTAACAAAGTTCAATTTTAAGAAAATAGTAGATTTATGAGTTTCACCTTTACAAACAGAAAGGTAATGAATTAATATATTTTATTTAAATAAATTTGAATATATGCTTAATAGATGTAAATCAGACATGACACCTACTTAGAATTTACTCAGTTATAATTTTAATAAAAATATGTTTGATTCAGAAATAATTGAATTCAATGTACTAATGAAAGCCAGAGAAGAAGCAATGAAAATATTAGGAGACCTCAAAAGCCTTCCGACATTAAACATTTAATTAAAAACTTAATTATATTATCCATTTATTTTCTTTTCTTTTTTTTTCATAAAAAAAAAAAAAAGGAATTGAAAGATTACTAACGTTACCTTATACTTTTCACATTTTAAAGAACGCTTATGTTCTTAATGGTAAAGAAATACAAGTTTAGACCTGAAAGATTTGTTTTGAGAAAAATTGCTTTTGTGTAAATCGGAACAAAAAACTTTCTAAAACGAACGGAACAGCGCGTTATTATTGAAACAATTTCAACTTTATTTTTCCTTTTGTCAAACCTCTAAAATGCACTCACTATATGTTTCTCCCTAAATGCACTCTCTCATTCAGTCCCAAGCGTATAGAGAACATATAAAAATTTTCTCTTTAAATACACACCCTCTTTAAATGCACATTTTTCAAATTTTCACTATGTCCCGGGGGGAGGCATTAAGATGTATTATGATCGCTTAATCCGAAAAATCTTAAGCTCGTATATTCAAATTAGCATAATCGATTTTGAAAGTGCTGCGTCACACTTCATTTTTTCAGAATTATCCATTTGGAGAATATACAAGAGAAATAATGCTTCAATACAAAAAATTTCTGTCAATTCTTTAGGTAACCTATTGAGATGGGAAAAACTTTTTCAGCCTAAAACGCGGGATATTATAGATAAATTGTAATTTATGACAAATTGTTTTCAATTTTTTAAAAAAAAAAACCGGAAGAACTGCTTCGTGAAGTAATTATTGGAACGCAAAAAAAAAAAAATTTATAATTTGATATGCATGCATGTTTTTGTATATTTGTTTTTTTTTTTTATTTTTATAATTTTTTTTTTCTTTATTAGTATCGTATCGTATTAAAATGGAATCGCAAGGCACGTAATGAGAGTGGGGATTATGATATGAAGTGATCATTATAATAAATTATTTAATTTAATAATTCCGTTATCATTTATAATCATACAAAGCGCGAGAGTAAAAATAATCATCGGGACTTTGAGTAGGGGTAAATGAGGCGGGATCGAGAGAATACGTTGTAGTTGTATTTTTGGTAAGTTGCAAATTCAAT
Organism: Funneliformis mosseae; assembly: GCA_910592005.1. Classification (NCBI taxonomy): domain Eukaryota; kingdom Fungi; phylum Glomeromycota; class Glomeromycetes; order Glomerales; family Glomeraceae; genus Funneliformis; species Funneliformis mosseae. The sequence goes on along the minus strand of CAJVPP010000028.1, from coordinate 21,840 downwards.
TCCACCACAGGAGATTTCGATGAAGGGTCCTTCGTGGTATGGGCAATTTGAGGATTTCTCACCAATTCATCAATTTCCTTCAAAATAGCGGGGGTATTTAACATTTTAGCATCCTTGTCATATTGATCATATTGACTGATAATAGTAATTTTCTTATTTCGATCTTTCTTTGTCCATTTACGAGAACGAATATGAGCCAAGATAACTTTTACAAAAGTCCAACACAAGAATTGAACCCAACCGAGGGCGGTGATTGCTTTTCCAAATGATAATAAATTATCGGTATCAGGAATAGCTTCTTCTGAAGAATAATCAGTTTGTAATTCATGAACTTCTTCTTGTAATTGATCAGTCATGTTCTTTGAATCAATTATAGATCCATTATTAACTCTAACCAAAATTACAATTGAAATTATAAACCAAACAATTGATAAGAATGTAACTGTTAAATATACAAAAACTTTATATCCAAATTTACGTGAAATTTTGGGAAAACTTAAAACGGTCGAAAATATAAGTGAAATTATGCTAAAAATGAAACCAAAGTAAATTTCCATTGGAAAGTTTGGTGATGAATGGAATGGCTTGTTGGTGATTTGCTTGTAATATGAATCGAATGAGGTGGAAAACGAATTTGTGGAGGAGACCCAGGCGGAAAGCAATGAAATGATGATTAACGAGAAAAGTGAGAGAAGGGGATAAAGTATACGAAGGGTAGTGAATGGCCAAGACATATTTACAAATTGTGGTAAGGAATATTAATGTACAAAGTATTAAATGTATATTTATATATATATATATATATATATTATGTACTTGGCCTAGCGTAAATAAGGCGGCAGGAGAAGTTGGATGGAGGAAGGGATGGAGGATGGATGGATGGAGGATGGATAGGGGAGGGGAAGAATAAAGAGTGAGTACAGATGGTTGGAGTCGACGAACGGTCGATGGTAAACGTTACGAAACGATGAGAGATAAATGCGTTACAACGAATAACAAAATCCAACAGCATTCTTATAACGATTAGGAATCGCGTGGTAACACAAAAATAAACAAATTATTAAATTGGCTAATTTGGTTATCAATTTAATAATGTGAACAACGGATAGAAATAACTATGGAATCATCTCATTTTCTTTTACTGATTGGTGTCAAGCATTCGCATGTGGAATGAGAGATTTGTGCAATCAAACAAGGATGGAATGACTTTTTGAACGTATTTATACATTAAATAGCATAGCAGATGATTTGTGCCGGCTCAATCTGGCCAATAAGAAACGGTCTTGGTTAATAATTGTGTGTCGGAAAATTTTTTTCAATAACATCCTTAAATGACAATGTTAGAGTTCGGATTGTTGCTTTAATATTTATTAAAGTTGTTTAAATCATTGTTTTATTTATTTATAATTTTTTTTACAGTATTTTATAACAAAACTACTTGCATGCTTAATTGGCCAATCAAAATTCGTTGCGAAAAATTTATAATTGGGAAGACATTCATCAAAGAAATGAAAGTGCTAGACAAGATAATTTGATAGGACCGTATAATCATTCAAGAGCCAAGACAAAAGAAGAGAGCATGTAATAGCAGAAAGTTATAAGAAAATTTCGACTTTATTAAATCATTAAATCCTAACTTCAACAATTTAATATAATAATGACTGGAGAAATTATTTTGATTTACAAAAATGACAATTGTGCGGCGAAAGATAAAAATACATTCGAGATTAATAGTTCGTAACAAGAACTATGTTAACAATGAATATTTACATTCAAAAGTAACATTACATTATATAATTCCTCCAATATTCAGGAAATATAACAAATAAGGAAAAAGAAGAAAAGAAATAAAAGGTCAAAAATGATTATTTAAAAACCGCATAATTAAATACTCTATCATAAAAATCTAATCCATCATTTGTTTCGTTTTCGTTATAGAAAAGAAACATTAGAGATTGAAATAAATCTATGATGGTTAAACCTTTCTACACCGTCTCGTTTGTAGTGTGGTTCTTCTTTGATTCGCAATATGGCTTCGGCAACGACGTCACGTTTATTAACTAATTATAATGAATTTGAAAAATAAATAATTAAAATTTAAGAGATTTATAATAATTTTATGGATACGAATTTGAAGTTTCAAGTTCTCCTTACGTTCAGCGACTGTCAAAGCCACCGCTGCAAATGCGTTGCAAAGGACGATTTAATTTATTTTTTCTTTTCAAACTTTTACTTATTTATTTGATAAAGAACTGAAGAACTGACTTTGAAAGGGAATTAGGAAGGGTTTATATACTTGTTGAATTCTTATATAAGGATGTTTTGATTAGGGAGTTAATATTGAGGTAAAAGATTTTCTAAAGATGGATTAAAGTTATTTTTAGTTCAAGTATACAAAGGGATAATCATTGTTCAGGTTTTTTTTTTTAAAAAAAAAAAGACTCTTGAGTATATGAATTTACCAAATTTAGTATACCTATAAATGCTTTTAATAATTACACGCTTGGTTTTTTTTTTTTTTTTAAAAAAAAAAATAAAAATAAAAAAAAAGATCGTTACAATGAAAATACTCGAATTGGATAATAGGGAAATGTCTAAACGTTGATTTGAAATTATATTTTTATCAAATAAGATATATATATATATATTTTTTTTTTTAAAAAAAGAAAAAAAAATTTGTTTCTAAGTTTAGATTTGTTGAAGAAATTTTGAATTACGAAAACGTTACCCAACATGATTTGATTGAATATGGTAAACTCATTGATGCTTCAAACGCGTAAAAAAAAAAAAAAAAAAAAAAATTTCTGAAATCGCACGACAAATTATTTCCATAATCGGTTAGAGTTTACTTAGGAAGGTTACAATTTTTTAAAAAAAAGAATATTTTAAAGGAGAATTTAACGCGACTTACTTTGGTGCTCAATTTAATATTATGAACACAAGCAAAAAAACGATTGACACAAAAAATTACTCTAATAATAAATATTAATAAAAGAATTCCAATAAGGAAATTAATGAAAAAAGGAAAGCGCACGCAATTAATGAATTTCAAATTCAATATTTGGTTAAAATGAAGATCTTAAGTCTAATCAAACAGGAAAAAAATAAATGTAGAGATTTCATAATTAAATCGCTGGGAATTGGGTTTGAGGATGTAGATTAAATATTATTCATTTTGTCATGTTATAACAAGGCACTTTCATTTTTTTGAAGATGAGAGTGGAGTGAAAGAATTCTTGCGTATAAAACATAATTGTTAAGTTAAAGTTCAAATCTGTAAACCGTACGTGTTATTTATGAACAATATTTGCCTCAAAAATCGCGAGGTCTAATGCTAAAAAGTCAATCTCATTGTCTTAATCAAACACTAAATTAAAACTATGAATTACCAAAACTTTGTTTTTGATCTACTAGCAAGCTAATTTGTCATCTTGCCTACATATTTCCGCATATTTCCGCATATTTCAGATTATCAAAATCTTTTGTGCTGCACGCCACAATTTACAGTACCTATATAAGAAATTAATATTTTATGTTTAAAAGAATCAAAAAACAAATGTGATTAATAATTTAATATATCAATAAAATTAACTAAGATGTATGAAAAAATGTCCATCATGCTATTTTTAAGGGTAAGGGTATATGTATTTTTTTATAAACTTTTCTGAGTAACATAAACTAACTCTTGACTGGGTCTCGAGCTAGAATTATCTCTGATCAAAAAAGTGGTGTAACTGTGATTGTGTAATTTCGAAATAATAAAAATTTATATCAATAAACATAGGTATATTCTAGACGAGTTGTTGTTTCGAGTGATTATTACGATAAAAGATTTTCACTAGATATCATAATGATGTTATGCAATGCGAGGATTGATTTGAAGAAAGGTTGTTAAAAGGAAGTGAAGGGATTTAGGTAAAAAAAAAAAATTGAAAAATAAATAATTTATTTAAATGAAGGAATTTCTTGAAGTTTCCTGATTATTATTATGATAATAGGGATCATGAAGAAAAGAAAATGAGGAACAAATTTACTGAGAATTTTAAAGATCCGATTAAAGTTGCTGCTTGGAAGGAGGAGAATTGTGATAAGTGTATTGAGGGACATCCGAAATATTAAAAATAATTTTTTTTTTTGATACATACATGGTTATGTTTACGAGTCATGTGACAGCTAGAATGACCAACGAAGAACGTCAGAAATGATAAAATCGAAGAGATTTCGAGAAGAAACAGATTCAGTTTATCTCAAGAAGAGAAAATTGAAGGTAAAGACGCACAAAGTATTTGATGGAACGAACAGTCAGCGGAGGAAAATCAAAAATAAATAAAAAAAAATTAAAATGTGATGAAAGAAATGGTTAATTATATGAGGTGATTTTATCGTATTATTATTGTATGATGACTATTTACCGATATATCGGAATAAGGGGAAAGAAAAAGTCGTAGTTAAGATCTATTGTATTGATCTTTAAGAGAGAAAGCTTTTCATGAAAAAGAATTTTAAAAAATTTATTTGTATAAATTATATGATTTCGTATCGGATGGATAAAACCAGACCGTACCTATAATTTTTTAAGAGCCGTAATCTAATAGACCGAAAATTTTTACCACAAAAAACTACAACGCGTGGATAATCCTTCGGGTTTTAAAACCGGTCTTAAAACCGTCTTTTGGTCGGTGAAATCTTAAGCATGGCGTTTCTTTTTGAGAAATGATTTCATATTTTAACTAATAATGCTTTGCTTGAATTATTTACAAATTTTGATAAATTTCGTGAACTATTTTGATACCCTTTTATTTAAAAAATATTTTGAGAAAAGTAGTTGTATTGAATGATTAATTTGATCGATACAATATCACCGATAAAGATTCAAAGTTGGAGTAGTTATTTGGTTTAGATGCCAAAATTAAAAATGGTAAATCAAAAAAGTAAAAAAACTGCAAAGAGAGGGTTAAAAAAAGAGGTATTTTGAAAACTAATGAGATGAAAGAATTTTGAGTGGATATTAAAACTTTAGAGGATTTGTAAACACGAAATCTAAAACCAAATCAAGAATAGAATTTCTCAATGGTTTTCAGTGATGAGGAATGCAGACAAATGGTTTGAATAACCTTGATAAGGGGGTAATTTGAGTGCAACGAACAACGTTTCCTCGATAATTTTTAATTTATTTCGCATTTGAAAACAGTAACTAAATAAGTATGCATTTCAAAGTCACCAAAAAAAAAAAAAAATTTCAAATTTGAAATGCGGCCAGCTCATTTTTAAATTTGTAACATAACACGGGTTTAATTACAAATTCTTAAAATCCATTTATGAAATGGAAGTTTGAAATTCACTTTGTGAAACAACCAAAGAAAAAAATTTTTTCTTAGTACGAAAATAGTCAAAGGATTAAAATGATACGTGAAATAACTCCATAATAAATTACGGTCATAAAATTCGGACAACTCGAAAATTTACGAAAACATTTATTTAATTATTATTATTTTCTTTTAAATTATTATTGTTATTTTTTTTTTTTTTTTTTCAATTTCGTAAATATAAATAAAAACTAATGCGCACCGCGAGAAATATAACCATCAATCGGAAATAAAAATATTTAACAATTTTTCCTTCCAGAGAAAAAAAAAAAAAATAATTAATTTATTGGTTTGAGGTTTATAAAAAGGTTTTATGTATAATTAGTGTGATGTGTATTTGGATATATACAAGGTTCACTCGGTCTACAATTAATTGTATTTTAACAATCTAAGACAATTTCTATATATTGCTATATCTCGTTGTCAACTTCCTCGTTAACTTGTTCCTCGTTATCTACAATTTTTCGAGCCCAAAATCTAAATAATTTATAGTTGGTTTCAAATTTGGTAAATTCCAATTGACAATATTTCCATAGATCCAAATATTGATCCGCATTAATGCCAATATAATCTGGTAAAATATCTATGAAATTATTTTTAATGTACATTTCTAATAATTCTTCATATATGGTACCAAATTTGCCACCGAGTTGGCCAACTGGAATGTCTCGAACATCCGACTGGATTTCGGTTAATGACGGGATTGAGGCAAGTATGGTGGGAATTCGTTCCGTTATGTGTACGTTTACGCCGGTTGATTCTATGAATCCAAGGACTTTTTTGTGTAGAATTGAAAGAAATAAACCGATTAACAATTAATAAAGCAAAAGGATGAATCAATCAATCTATATATATATATACACTTACGTTTATCAGTTAAAAATTTAAAGTATGGGCCTTGGTTATATGCTTTTAAATCTTTTTCCACGATTTCCAAATAACCATTAGGTTTTAATACTCTAACAAATGAAAGGGGTTTGAGTCAATAAAGATCAAAAAGAAAAATACCCGTTCGTTGATATTTACCTAACTAACTCCCTTACGGCGTCATTCCATTGATCTTCCTTGAGGGAAGTAGCAATCAAACTCATCCTAACAAAGTCAAAATAATCGTCTTTAAAAGGTAAACCTTGATTTATATCGCATTTTTGGAAATCCAAATTCGTTGGTTTTATTTCTGATGGAAAGACTGTGACGATATCGACACCAAAGAATTTTACTGAAGGATGTAATGTGGACATTTCGAGAAGCCATGTTCCCGGTCCGCATCTGGATGGGGACAATTCTCGTTAATAAAAACGGGGAGAAATAAAATAGATCGAGTAAGAAAAGAAAGAGAAACTTTACCCAGCATCCAAAACTTTAAAGTCGCCCGATTTAAATTTATGTTCGATTGGAGAGGAATAATTACTTTGCCAAATGTGTTCAAATAGGAAGTGCTGTAATTGCATCCTATCGATGTCTTGATCATTCTTTGGTAAGTGAAATTCCAAGTTTCTCGATTCCTGACATTGTTCCGTTTCTACCGATAAATGTTGCTTATATTTTCGACTTTTTGATTTCATGCTTCGAGATGAATGATTATTACCCATTCTTGAAAAAGTTTTAATAAAATGAATGAATGATGAGATTTGAAATGAAAGTGAAAAAGTTTTTTTAATTAAAGAGAGAGATGGATGATAAAAAGGAATAAAGTAATGAATATTTTTCTTTGTAAAAATAGGAAAAAAAAAAAACCACAATGAGAACGAATTAATTTATTTATATACCTTAAAAAGAATATTGTCGAAAATTGAACAAAGTACACAAAATTTTTTTTATACAAAATAGGTTTTCAGAGATGTTGAGTAAAAAAAAAAAAAAGGGCGTTACATCTACTGTACATTAAAAATGGACATCCATTCATAACAAAGGAAGAATAGATTGATCTACAAAAATCTCAATCAAACTTTGAAAAAAAAACCAAAGGGTTAATGTGTAATTAAACAATTAACAGATTAAGTTACTAAAATAGAGAACTGAAAGCATAAAAGGGAAATGTTTTTTTTTTTTTTTTGAACACGGGAATAATCAATTAATGTAACAAGAAGATTTGGCGGCAAAAAGATTTGTGCAACCTTTTCAAAAAGCCCTTTTCAACATTTACAAGATAAAAAAAAAACAAATATTTGAGTTCCACTGACCACCCAATGGGTTTAGTTAAAGAAGGGGGGCGATTATTTATTTGCCCAATCTAAACTGCGATTGGTAAAACAAGAATGGGATTTTTAATATTTTTCTCGGAATTTTGTAGATCCATGTAAAATTATCTTTTACAACCATCGGATTCCCTAAATAATATATTTATTTTCGGAATTTTATAACCTAAAAAATTACAAATTTATATTTGTAAAGGGTCTCTGTGTTTAATTGTCAAATGAAACCTGTTTGAAATTAACAATGAACTTTATAAGTAACCTAAATAATGATGTTAATAGAATATAAACAATTCGCAAAGATCCTAAAATGATCCCTTCGGAATCGATAAGGCTCCTAAAATGACATCTTCAACACGGTAAATTTACTAACTAATTAACTTCAAATATAAATAAAGAAGCAATTCTCGACTGGATGATTCTTCCGTCACACTTCAGCGCTGCGCCATTTAAATCATTTAATTAATTTAAGCCAAAATCTTTTAGAGGATCCCTTGTCATTTTCTATGCATGTCATTAAACATTTGTTCTTTCTAGTAAAAAAAAAAAAAGCGTCGTGTAACGATTATAGGTCCTTTGCAATTTGGTCATGTCTTTTATACGACGACTTGTACAAGACGTCATTTTCATAATACTATTTTTAGGGTACAGGGATGATTGCTTGATGCTTTATGTAGTGATAGCTTAATGCATTATGCACCATCATTATCCAATAATGTATTTAAATGATGGATTGTCTCGAGTGAATAAACTTTGTTAGAATTGTTTTTGAATATTCTTCTCTTTTTAGACCATTATAACAAAAAAAAAAGGGGGGGAGGATTCTTTGTAACATTTATTTAATATTGTTGATTTATATATTATACTGCATTTTGTTATAAAAAAAAATCTATTACATAAAATAATCTTGATTTTTTATTCACTCGTACGTAATTTCTGTTTTCCATGAAATTGCTAATTTTACCTTTTCAAGTTATTTCGATTACGGTAAATGGAATAATGTTCCTCAATAAATGAAAAATCAAAGAAAAACACAATTGATGATTCAGTTGACACAATCGATTAATAAACTTGCCTTACTGCTGTTTACCATATTTCGCAAAGGATTATTTTAATTAAATCAAAAGAACAATGAGATTTATTTATTCAATCATAAATTATAAATTTTATTATTATTGATTTACTGTAATTCATTTAATAAAATTAAAATAAATTGGAAAGGGGGGAATTGACCCCCCTTTTTTTTATTTATGATTTGAACAAAAAAAAAAAAAAAAAGAGTTTATAAAGTTATACTGTATATACAAGGTTTGTGAAAAAATTGAAATGTTGAGGGAAAAAAAAAATTATTTCTTGTCAAAAAGTATCCACACAATAATTTTTTAATAAGGACAAGGTAATTCAAACATTTGACATAACTTTAACCGCATGAATTGAAAGGTGTAATTTTTATTCTTCCTTGAAGTTTCCGTGATACATTGACCACAAAAATTTCTTCCTTTACACCATCCGCATTTTATCCAAAATTCATCCCAATATTTATACCTTGCTTTACAATTCGCACATGACATTGTACAATATTCACATGTATCATATTGACAACTTTGAAATTGGAATACGCCATCCAATGATTGAATGGGAGTTGAATTTAGGATCAAATTGATCCTTGTTGACATGAAATCATCATTCAATTTCGACTTTGAATTCGAATCATGATATTGTAATTTACTCAAATCTTTAATAACTTTTTTAACGGTTAAGGAATGTCTTTTTCCACCGATGCATCTGGTCAGGTTAATCTTTTTTAACTCTTTCAAATCCGGAGAATTCCCTGATTTATCCTGATGCCATTGCACCATCGCGTTTGTCATTGGCAATAACATAACTTGCTTGCAAGATAGGATGCATAAATCTTGTAAATTCTTACAATGCTCCAATGCGGAAATAATCGCACGTTCGGTCACTTGTGATTGATCAAATGTTAAATTACGAATATTTTGAGTTTTATTCGTTGAAAGTAGGTAAGAGAATAGACTATCAAATTGTCGTTGAGTCAAGGAGGGAGGGAGAACTATTTTTGAGAACAAGAGTGAATCTGGTAATGCGGAATATAATTGACGACACGCGCCCCTTAAAGCGATAGTCGATGCAAAATCCAAATCCCTTTTGATCATGTAAAGAATATCATCCGGAAGGGATGGGAGGGTTGTCAACGTCCCAATACTATCTAAAGCGAGAGGTTTAATATGATTCAAAGATGAACTTGCATAATACATTATCCTAAATTTCACAAGAGAGAAGAGGAAAAGAGAAAAAAAGAAAGGATCGTAACCTTTTCGTGGAGAGAATATATATATATATATATATATAAAAGATATTTAGATGTAAAACCTTAAGGGTACAATACACGCGACAAAGAATACAAAAAAAAAAAGAAAAGAAAAGAGAGAAAAAAAAGGTTAATACTCAAAAAATAAGCATTTTTTGCAGATTTATATGTTTAGTTTCGAAATACTTTCTTTATATGCAACAAGTTGATTAGTATTGGTAAACTTTAGATTCGCCGATTAAAGCAAAAAATTAAAAGTTTTTTTTTTTTAAAAATGAGTAAATCAATCATTTATAAAGCGCCAATTAAATAGGGATGGATACGCAGGGTTCTAGAACCTATTGCATGTAATCATGAGCATCCTAATGCATCTTCTCATGTAAAACGGTCATAAATAAAATAAATATACAGTATCTTCATTTTTATACTATTATAGATAAATTAAGCCAAACTAGCATAAACAAGTATTTGTATAGGTCATATAGGTCAGATATCGGTCATTTGTTTATTTTTTTTTTTTTTTTTTGTTTCAGTTCGTTTTTTCAGTTCTTATTACGAGTCTTATCTCTTGGAGGGTTATTCCCGAAGATGATTGGTTCGTCGAAAAGATTTTCTGCTCATTACGTGATGATGTTTTACCAATGCTTGATTACTAAATTACTAAATGACCTAAAATGCATAGAAGATCTCTGCGTACAACAGTTCAACTGGAATTATTACATGCAATCAGTACAAAAGAAATTCAAGAAATCAAGAAAAGCTTCATATGAAATACCAATTTACGTGTAATAGTGGATTGAGATCCAACAAAATGTTTACCGTAAATTTTATTTGCTTTAATACATGATGGCATCGTAAATGTCATCAAAAGATATAAAAGTTATCTTCCTCTGCACGACCTTTTATGTTTAAGGTAAACATTCCGTCATTTGACCTTAGCGCCAAGCGGTGTCATGAACAGGCATGCAGGGATTGGACCTTTTAACGCGTATTACGTTCATAAACCCGCACACATAGATCAATGAACCAGTTTGGTAAATTATAATAAAATTTGATCAGTTGGTTAATTTCGCGATTAATAATATCTCGACACTTGTGAACTTGTTCATCACTTTCGTCTCGACGCGTAATATATAAACAAACCATCACACAACACTTTAACTTTATTTAGTAAATTCTTTTTTTTCCTTTTGGCATAATCGTTCGTATAAAGGTTCCATTTTGACCCTTGAAGTTTAAACGAGAGATTTTCCGGCGCAGTATCATCAATTTCTTATCACTTTCTATCATTTTTGTACGGAAATTTGCGGATCGCAATCTTCCCAAGTTGGGAAGTACTTTTATTCCAAGGTGTATAAAAAAAAAAAAAACCTCCGCGCAACTGAAAAATTTCATGTGCTAGTTTCAATAACCTGTTGGTACCACATTAATATTCATTCATCAATCACTAACGCTAAAGGTCACAATCAAATGATACGACATATTTTTTTTTTTAGCGCCTGAACTTTCTTTTGATTTTTGATTTGATTTTCTTATTATGTAAAGGACCTTTGATCTTTGTAAACAAAGAATCTTGGTAGAACCATGTTCAACATAATGATGATTAACAACAATCGTTAGAAACAAGCATGATTTTAGTCTCTTGTTCTCTTGCGAAGCCTAACGTAGACAAGCTTAAATGGTAAGCAAGGAATCCTTTTGATGTAACATCAGACACAAATAGCAATGAACACATTTTAAAGGATTCTCCGGGGATAAAAAAAAAAATCTGTAATAATATCTTTTGTTGTTGTAAATCATGTCGCACGAGTTGGTCGTAAACATATGTGTTCCCCAATTATCTTTGGCCATGCAAATTTTTCTGCATTTGATTTTACACCACATAGTAACCATGAGAGAATGATAAATTGGTGCTGCGGAGAACAAATTTGGGTGCCCTTTTGATTTTTAAGCCTCTGAGAATTATGTAGCCTTATTTGCCATTGTTCTTTCTTTAATTTAAAAATGGAAATTCATTAACCTCGAGAAAAGGCAATTACTTCTGATTAATCGCTATCGTTTTCTGACATCAATCGTTTCGAAATAAAAAATCGATCTCTGCAAAAAAAAAAAATAGGTTCGTTGGGTTCGTGTAACAAAGTTAATCACTCGTTTATTCCAAAAATAAATTAGATAGATTTGCTTTCAAGGTCAATTTGATTAAGTGACCTTAATGTTTCAAGTTAAAAATAAATTAATTAAAATGTCCGCATATTGATAACCTTTTAATTCCACAAAACTTGGATCTTCTTGAGAAAAAAATTTCTGAAGAATTATTTTAATTAAAATCAAAATTCGTATTGATAGGTGCAAAACAACAAAAAAAAATTTTTTTTTAATGTAACTGATAAAAGCTAGAAGAAAAAATTTTTTTATTTTAAAGTTTGTACCACGTGTTATTTGTCTATTTAACAGAATCGTAGATCTTCGGAGATAAGATTATCAATATATATATATAAAAAAAAAAAGTATTTCAAACTAATTTAACAACTTCTTTTTTTGTCTCGATCAATTTATCATCATCTATGGATATTCAAGAAGTTCGCAGTCTTATAAAAATTATACCGGATTTCCCACAAAAGGTAAATTAGCGTGTTCTATTTCTTGTAAATTTTTTTTTTTAAAAAAATTAAAACAATCTTTTGAAATAGGGGATCCTTTTTCAAGATATTTTTCCTATTTTTCGGAATCCCAAAGCTGTTGAAACTCTCATCACTCATATTACGGACCATATTGTTTCAAATATAAAGGAAAAGATCGATGTTGTTGTTGGTATAATTCTTTCCTCCTCCCCCCATTTATTTATTTATTTAAAACAAAAAAAAAAAATATGGTTTACGAAATCAAAGGTTGAAAAAAAAAATATTCTAGAATTTAAATTTCTTTTAAAGGGTTGGAGGCACGTGGATTCTTATTTGGACCAATTGTGGCTCTAAGATTGAATGCATCCTTTGCTCCTGTAAGGAAAAGAGGCAAGTTACCCGGAAATACCATCACAGCTGAATATCAAAAGGAATACGGGGTGGTACGCATCTTATGATTTCAATCATTTCCCATTGAAAATGTCTAGTTCACTAAATTGTTTTAATACTTTAACAGGACGTTTTTGAGATGCAAGATGATGCAATCAAACAGAATCAAAATGTTATTATAATAGATGATCTTATAGCAACGGGTTCGTTACTTTAAAACTATTTTATTTAATTCAATCCTTTTAAGTCTTATGACAAGTATTTTATTGTTTATTCAGGAGGTACAGCAAGTGCGGCCGGAGAACTCGTTAAGAAATTTGGCGGTAATATATTGGAATACATTTTTTTAATTGAATTGGTGGAATTAGATGGTTGTCGAAAGTTGAAGTCCCCCGTATATTCTATATTTAAGTCTTGAAATCCGTTCCATTTTGAAATCGTATTCTTTGGATATTTCAAAAAGGAGTAATTAAACAAGATTATCGCATTGTGATAAATGATGCTTGTGATAAATGATGTTACCATAAATGCAATGTAAATGAGCAATCGTACAACAGAATATTTCTAATTATAAATACGAATAAAAATATTTTTATGCATCTTGCATAAGGATTATCTTTCAAACATTCCTTATCTTTGTTAAGTAATAATAATCATACATTTTAAATAAAATGTCAACAAGGGTAACGGCTCGATGGGCATTCAACGTTAATGAGTGGAATCCGTCTGATGAAGTAAATATATCAATTAGTCCATTAATCCTTAGAACATGATGCAACGATTAATCATTTTGTGTAATTTTATCTATAAAAAGCAATATCAACAAGTTTTGTCATTTGTTCAGCCAGAAGAAAAATCTCGGATTAATAGGTTTCATTCTATCGAAGACGCAAAACTTGCATTGATTGGTAGATGTTTAATGAGGTTATTATTTTGTAAAATATATAAATCTAAATGGAAATCAATACAATTCTCTAGAACCAAAGAGAATAAACCGATTTTGGTGGGTGATTTTTTAGAAAAAAACAGTTTAAAAAAAAATAAAGGCATAAAGATTCAATCTCCGTTCCTTTTTTTTTTTTTAAAGGTAAAACCCGATTTTGATCATGTAATCAATTTCAATATATCACATCACGGGGATTGGGTTGTGTTGGTTGCTGGCGAAAGCTCTTTAATCGGTGTCGATTTGATGAAAGTTGAATTACCTTTTAATCAAACTATTGACGAATTCTTTGAAATTCTTAAAGAACAGGTATTTCCAAATTCTGTGGAAAATAAAAAAAAAAAAATTATTGATTTTGATAAACGAATTTTCACGATATAAGTTTTCAGATTATGAATGGAACGTGATAACAAATCCGAATCATACACGATTCCAGCAATTACATCAATTTTATCAGTACTGGTGTCTAAAAGAAAGTTATGTCAAGGCTGTTGGGTTAGGGTTAAATTTGGATTTGAAATCTATCGAATTTCATTTGTCTAATGAAACCCCAAATTTGTCAGGGAATACGCAGGTTTTTATTATTATCCAACTATAATTGATCTTTTAAAAATGTTATTCACATTTTTATTTTTTTTTTTTAACACTAGTTAACAAAATCGAAAACACAATTGTTTATTGAAAATGAATTGCAACCTGAATGGAAATTTGAAGAAACATATCTTGACGAGTTACATTGCGTTAGCATTGCTTATAATGTGATGGAAGAAGGAAAAGACATCAAGCTTCAAAATTTTGAAAAGATTCATATTGAAGAAATAATAAAATTTGCTGAAAAGTTGTAAACCATGAATTTTCACGTGGTCATCTGCATTTTTACACCCCGAAAAATATGATTCGTTGAATCAACCGTTACATGAGGTCACGAGATGAGTCACGAGAGTTTTATTCCCCTTTATTAAGGTAAAAAATTGCCGCCAACTCGCTGCCTCTGTAAACATCTTCTGCTATTCAAAACGTATATATAAAGCACTTTTCCACCAATAAACAACCCTTACCACGATGACTCACTACTATGAACTTTATCGCAGAAGCAGGTTTGTATTACAAACTTTGTAGTAGAAAAGGTTTAATTAAAAGCCTTTCTTTTTTTTATATAAAACAGGTTTTTTTTTTTTGTATTTGTTTGAAGCTTCTACTCGTTTTCTAGTTTTATTTATGGCAAAACAGGCATAAATTCGATTTATTGACAATGATTTTGTTTTAAAGTATCGGTATTGCCTTGACTGATTCTCTTGACGAGTTGATTCAAAAGGAAAAAATTACCCCACAACTGGCGATGAAGGTTCTCGTACAAGTACGTCTTATTTAAATAATTCTTTCAAGTCATTACCTTGAATTAGTTGTAACGATCCTTTTGAAATTTTTTACAAAGTTCGATAAAAGCATAACAGAAGCCCTTGACACTAAAGTTCGCAACAAGGCAACCTTTAAGGTGAGCGAGCACTCTGTTGCAAACTAAATATTTTATATTCTAATTTGTACTAACTTTCCTGACAAAAAAAAAGGCTGGGCATCTTCATACCTACCGATTTTGTGACGAAGTATGGACATTTATCATTAAGAATCCTAATTTCAAATTAGAAAGTGATCAGGTTCTTGTTGATAAAATCAAGATTGTTGCATGTAATTCAAAAAAACCTGGTGAAGCTGAAAACAAAAGCTGAATTTATTCATGTATCATTTGATTTATTTGTAATTGATGATAAAAAAAAAAAAAAATTATATCTCACATAATTATTAAAATATTTCTAATTGATTGCATTTCACAAATTATAATGTATCAATAAAATAAAAGAACAAAATCTAAAATCCTTTATCATGACCACCTTCTTTATAAAAGTTATTTAATATTTCAACAACCTTTTCAAAACTTACCAACCATTCTTCAAATTGTCGATAAACTTTTTCTTGATCTTCCCCTAATTTTTCAAAGAAATCTTTACGATAAGGACAACATGACATCGCCATCTTGATCAAATCCCAAAGAAAGAATTTTTTTAGATAAAGGAAATAAAAAAAAAAAGGAATGAATGAATAAATAAATATAAGAATTGACGGAACATACTTTAAATACGGGTCTGACAAGCATTCCATGAAATTTTTTCAAAGTGTCCTCATAAGCTTTAGTAAAGGAAACCGAAAGTTCTTCAGCCCCATTGGCACTTTTAGAACTTTCTAGAGATCGACGTAACGCTACTGAAGTAAATTCCAATCCTCTGTATTATACAGATCCATGAGAATATTTTGAGCACTTCAAACGAAATTTACAAGGATTAAAGGGTGCTACTACTAACCTCTTTAACCACATTAACCCTTCAGTGGCAATCCGTTTCTTTTCATCTTTTTCGTTAATTACGAGTTTCTCAAGAGTGATATTTTTTTTTGGATCAGTGTTGTAACGGTTTCTAATTTTCTATTAGGGTGATAGTGTTTGGTTAATGTTTTTAAGGTAAAAATTACTTAATCAAATGTTTTAAACGTACCAAAATATTTCCATTCATATCATTTTGCACGACGGTAAATGCTTTAGAATTCAGCAAGTCTATAAAGATTATATTCGAACTTTAAGTATCTTCCAGAACAAAATTTCTTGAATTCTTCAATTATCTATAAAATTTTACCAAATAACTTCACAACTCCTTCGGTAGCTTCAAGAAAAGGCATAGTTTCAATACCTTCACTCGTAATAGGAACATCAGTATAGCTTCTTTGAATGTTATCAAAATAAGTTGCCATTTCTTTTTCTTTTTTCGTTTGATAAATATATTAAAAAAAAAAAAAAAAAAAAAAAAATTATATAATTAAATTATCAGAAGTCCATGTTTCAGAAAGTCTTTATATAATTAATTTTTAATCGTCGTTTTCCAAATTTAGAATTACTGGTCCTACGAAAATTTGGAGCACATCAAAAAGTTGCGTCTAGATTTTGTGGACAATGCATCTTTACTAATTTGCAATCAATGTTGAATTCCGATTGGTTTATGACCTAAGAAAGTCAAACAAAAGTTTTGACATATGTTTCCCTGTCATCATAGATACTTAACGTAAAACTCTCGTTATTTTTGCTAAATAATCACCCTCTTTATTTAATATTTCAATAATCTTTTCAAAAAGCAATCAACCATTCTTTAACTTTTCATTAATTTTCCAATGAACGTCATATTTTTTTATGATTTAGAATAAGGAATGAATATTGGGAGTGTTTCTAGGAAAATCAGGTTCCGAGAAATTTTTCACTTAAATTAAGAGAGCTTAATACATTTTAATCTAATAACATCAAAAACTAAAATGCAATAAAAATCTCAATTTCGCTAAAAAATTCCCGGAACCTGATTTTCCTAGCAATCAACCCATATATTAATTGACAAGATAAACTTTAAAATACGGCATTCCATTCATAAGCTTTATTTACTAAAGATCGACGAAAGCTTAAAAAGGAACCACTAACCTTTCAACCGTGATATCCCTTTAGTGGCAGTAAGTTCCTTTTCTTATTTTTTTTATAGGATAGTGTTATAACGGTTTCTAATTTTCTAAATGGTGAAAGTACCAAAATATTTCGGCGGTAAAATGCTTTAGCTTTACGATTATTATTGTTCATTTAAGGCAATTTCTACAATGATTTTAGAATGATTTCTATTATAATTTCTGTTGTTGTTTAGAATGATTTCTATCATTTCAAATAAATGACTATTTTGTATCAATGATTAAATAAAATAATTTTACATAATTTATTAAAGAATTATTCTAATTAGATTTTTTTTTTTTTGCTTCATTTGAATTAGTTTAAAATTTTTTATTATATGGGAGGGTTTCTAGGAAAATCAGGTTCCGAGAAATTTTTCACTTAAATTAAGAGCTTAATACATTTTAATCTAATAACATCAAAAACTAAAATGCAATAAAAATCTCAATTTTGTTAAAAAATTCCCGGAACCTGATTTTCCTAGCAATCAACCCATATATTTAAAATGATTAGTTAGTATAATCTAAAAGATATTACAACATATTTATTTAAGTTATACTAATTATAAAAGCAGTATTATCTAGTTGAATTTTAATTTACTAAAATCAAGAAAATAATAAAAAATAACTAATAGAATTTTATAATGAATCTAAATAGTTTATCAATTCTGAAAAGAAGGTATTTTATAATACATTTAGATTTTATAATTAATACACATTCTTATTTATATAATCTAATATTATTTCTTAAATGGTTTTATTTATAATTTATAAGTATTTTTATTTATTAATTAAAATCATTTTTAATTACTTTAAATTAATTTATTAAAAAAATTAATATTTAAAAAAAAAAATAATTATCTAATAATTTTTAAAAATAAATAAATAATAAGATTATTATAAAAAAAAAAGTTAAAATTTATATTTTCTATCTATCAATCTTAAAAATATAAAAAATATTACAATCAAAACTTAATATAACAAATTTAATATTTAGATTAATTAGGTCTTTATTATAAGAAAATTCATTAATATTATAATAAATTATTTAATATAATATAATAAATAATTCATCATATAATAATATTATTCAATGCAATAAATCAGATTCTTCACAAATAAGAAACTCCTTCATTAAATATAAATAAGACCATTATATTAATCAGAATAGTCTCTATAATCACATGATTAAAGTTATTAGACAAAATTTAAAGGTTTTGCAAGTTGTCTAAATGGAAAAAGATAAAATTTAGTGAAATTATATTAAAAAATCTGCAAAATTCTGGAAAAGATAAAACTATATCAAAGCTTATAAAAATGCGAAACTATATTAAAACTTTAGTAAAAATTAGTAAAACTATAGTTTAAACGTTTTATCAAATCTAAAATGAATTTAGACAAGTAACCTTACATATGATAATTAATAATTTTTTTATATTTTTATTTTATTTTAATTTTTAATCTGTTTTTTAATACATTACTTTCATTTTTTATTTTTTATTTTTCTTTTTCTAGCCTTTTTATTTATTTTTATACAATCTTTATTTTTTGTTTTTATTTTCATTTTTTATAACTATTAGAAAAAAATATTTTTTTTATATTTTAAATTAGCTTAATATGAATTAAAATCTACAATAAACTAACAGTCTTTCTTTGCTTTTAAAATATTATAAAATATTTTTTTACTAATATTAATTCACTAGCTAAATTCTTATTTATTAAAAATAACAAAGATATTAGACAAATTTCTTATTTTAAACTACAGTAAGGGTTTTTTGTTTTTTAAAGATCTCAGGTAAAATTGAAATTTTTGATATTTAAAAATTATGTAATAGAATTTTATTAGTATTTAGAAAATTACTAAATGATTATACTGAAAATATTTAATTAAAGAATTCACAGATTGATATCTTAATAGGTGTATTATTAAATGCAAAGAAAAAATTAGTTAGTGAAACACTATTTAATAAGAGAATAAGTAGAGATATATTATAACTATCTTTAGCTAGACAATTTGCAACTTCATTATAATAATTACTAGTATAAGTCTTAACTTTATGAAAATAAATTTGAAGGTTAAATATATTCATAATATGTATAATAAAATTCCAAAGAGTATAATTGGAAATTTTTTAAATTTTTAGATAAAAGACAATTATATAAAATATATTTATTATAGCTATAGATTATTGCTTATCTATTAGAATAAATATAAATAATAGCTGATTTAGGTAAAATAATAAAAGCTATAAAAAAAGCAAATATTATAACAAAAGTAAATGAAAATCAGTTTTTTAGTAAAGCTTTAAATAAATAGTAATTATTTGCAACATCAATACAAATTAAACTAAAATCCATTTTATATGAATTAATTCTTAATAAATATAAAGAACTATTAGTATATATAGATAATGAAATGTTATTTATAAGGGTTAATTATATAGTTTTTAATGAGGATGAGTATGATGAGAACTTGATTAATAAATCAATAGTATTTGAAAATATTGAGGTTAATAATTAGTAGATAATATAGAAAGCGTAATAAGTAAAGTAAGTAACTCTATAGATTTTCATAGAAAATATTTTAATTGATTTTTAAAGAATCAAATACAATTTTGAAAAATGTCAACTTAAAAGATTTTATTTCTAAAAATAAAGATGCAAGTATTAAATTAAACATTTGAGATGAAAAATAAAAATTTAATGCATTTAAATAATTGACTAATATTATCATCATTTGTAAAGCAGATAAAATATTAGTAAATAAATAATTAATAATAAAAGATTTGTTTATTATCTGTTCAAAAAAAAGAATATTGATACTTAAATTTTAAATAAGAATATTTTAGTAAAATAATAAAAAAGAAACTAATCTAAAATCTAGTTTGAATAATCTATTAGCAAAGTTTTAATTACTAGATTTTCTAATTTAATAAAAAATTTAGAAGTTCTAAAGCTATAAATACAATGATTAAAATCTCTATATAAAAATTAGCCTTAGTAATAATTTAATAACTTAAAAATGAAGTTAATTGATCTAAATAATCAGATTATGATTAGTTAGTATTTTAATAAGAAAGTTGAAAATATTAAATAAAAATAATTTGAGAGTAAACAGATACCTTTAATAATTTAATTAATAAAATTGAATTAATAAGTAAAAAAGAGACACTAATTAATTTTTATATAATTTCTATAAAACGATTAAATTAAAAATTAAGTAAGTAGGTAGCTAGTATAAAATATGATTATAATTAAAAAATATGAAACAATGAAATAGTTTTTTAGATTATTAAATTAATAAAAGAATTAAGTTAAAATAAATTTAATTTAAAGAGATAGAATTTATTTAAATTATAAAATTATTAAAAATTCAATAAAATATTAAAAAATATAAAAGCAAATTTATTTTTCTTTTTAAATAAGAAACGAATCAGTAAAAATAACTTAAGATATATTTTTTTAATAAAGGAATTAGTTGAATATAATACTTTAATCTAGGATAAAATATTATATTAATAATATAAAAAATCTGTTTGTTTGTCAGTATTTGTATTTTATTAAGAAGATAAAATGAATTTTATCAGAGTTGATTTATTTTTTAACAAATGTTTACAAATGTTAACTATTAATTTATATTCCTAGAAATTGAACAGATTTCATTTTAGGTTTAATATTAATTATAGTCAAACTGATTGAAGAGATAATGTTGAAGCATCTATAATTTTTGTTGTCAATTACTTTAATTATTTTATTAAATGTAAATCATAAAGTTCTTTAATAACTTTAAGAATAGCTTTGAGATTCTTGTTTAAAACTAGTAATCTAATTAATATTATCTATAAAAATAAGTGATAAGATACTAGCTAATAATGATTTAGTTATCAAAAAAGTTAAATCTACAATCTACATATAGTCAATAATATAATTTTTATTAAATGAAGCTATTTTATAAAGAAGAAAATCCAAATATATATATTATAATAAAAGAGAAATAATTTCATCTGTATTAATGCTAATCTTGATATCTGATATACTATAAGCTGTAAAAATAGCATTTTTTTGATATAATAAATTGATTAGAGATTAATAACTAATAATGGAATTTTAATATAATTGAGAGCAAAATAAAGGTAATGTTACATCAATTCTTTTAGATCGTGGGTAAATCACCTATGATATCACGGTTTAGCAGAAGGTTTCCTTTACACAGAAGAGTAAGAATAAAGATACAAGATAAGAATCACGATAAACTGGGTGAAATACGTGCAAATAATTATTTAACAAACAAAAGACTAGTACTGCCTCAGTCAGCGCGTTTATACTAAACAGTTTATTTATCAAAAGAATTATTCAAGACAAGACGGTTCTTTTTTTTACATCGATAAATTACTTCTATTTATATAAAAATACTTACTAATAACGATAAAATAAATAAAATAAAGAAAATAGATAAAATATATAAAAT